>CM038705.1:23765490-23937990 GCA_021613375.1 Megaleporinus macrocephalus
TGTCGTGTTGTCCTGACAATGTCCAAAAGGCAAGGATGAGAAATTAATTTATACATCATTTTTTTTCTGGAGAAAAATTCACAGATCAGCTGCACGTGTTCAGTCCTTGTGCTGAATTTTTTTTTTTCTTTTTCCAAATTCTGGTCATAGTTATTGTAGCTTTAGTCGTTTGAATACACGGTTACTCTTCCCCTCTTCCAAACAAAAAATGAATGGGAAATAAAATGATAAACTAATTCAGGATGTTCTTTCAGCATGGTGGTGGTGGTGGTGGTGGGGGGGCTAAGAAGCATTTAGCAAAAGGTGGAGGACCTGGGTACAATGATTCTTCAGTGAAAACTGACCAAAAACTGGGACCAGGGATCTGAGAAGGAAGCTTTGCGATGGAAAACTTAAGGAGTTGGGAAAGGACTTCCTGGTGCTCTAGTACTTCCACATGACAAAAAAAAGCCACAAACAACCTAAAAGAAACAAAATATAAAGCTTTGAACTTTACATATTTTTAATATTTCTCTTTTATTAGATATTTTTAAGTGAGATCGTTC
Organism: Megaleporinus macrocephalus; assembly: GCA_021613375.1. NCBI lineage: Eukaryota > Metazoa > Chordata > Actinopteri > Characiformes > Anostomidae > Megaleporinus > Megaleporinus macrocephalus. The sequence goes on from CM038705.1 coordinate 23,766,036, forward strand.
ATGCCATATTATTAAACAGACACAAATCACACGCAAGTCATCTGGCTGACAGCTCGAGCCCTCCTGCTTGCGAATTACACTCGAGATAGATGCTACAAAAACAATACTTTAATATCAACGCCATCTGTTACGGTCTAATAAAACCACGTTCAGGTGGTGGTACAAGGAGGGAGGCCGAGAAGAGTTCAATTGCATAGCAATTTAAATTGTCGACTCGTTATCTCGCAAGGCAAAAATCACAATGCCTACTCTCCCCGAGGGGCCTAGATCAACTACTAATCGTAAAATGCATTAGATAAGAGCTCGCATAGTGCCTGTTTATCCATCCGAGTCAGGATCTAAAAGGTTGAGGCTTTCTAATACTGGCTACCGCAGCACTCCACTGAAGAATCTACATATAGGACGCGTTTGTATGGATTACTTTTCTCCGAATCGTTCCTTTTTCCTTTTTCCTCCTTGGTTAAGGTAATATGTGGGGGTGGGGGTTCAATTAAAACAGAAATAAGGGGTTGGGGGAACGCAACAGAAAATTTAAAATGTTTGCATGTAAACAGGCACTCGACTTCTTCTCTCCATCTCTCGCTTGTTTGCAGTCTCTCTTTTAAAGAAAAAGGCCTACATTACATCCAGCTCTAACCACGACATGGAGTTCAACCTTGGAATGTCAACAGCAGCAGTTGTCGTAGCAATTTCTGTCTGTCTGTCTGTCTGTCTTTCTCTCTCTCTCTCTATTTCTCTCTCTCTTTCCGCCTGTTCGTTCGTCTGTCCGTCAGTCACTGCAGGTCTCTGTCCTCCAGATATCTGTACTCGAACGTGAAGCCCTCCTTCTTCCTCTGGCCCCACTTTTCATAGTCAAAGTAAATGTACGTGCCCTACAGAGAGACGAGACAAGAAAAACAATAAAGATCACAGGACGCTGGACCTCCGTCTCCTCCGTTACAGACAATTACACATTAATAACACTGTGTTATCAGCTTTACTGCACGTTCCCATGCATCTGTTTGACTTTTACAAGGAATTAACAATCATTCAAGTTTCGCTATCAAGACAGTTAAGGGAGTTTCTGAGTGGTCACCTGCTCAAACTCATCAGTGATGGTCTTGGGTTCCTCATGCCGCTGGAACCACATCATGTACTTGGTGTGGAACCTCCACGACTGCTTCTTCAAGGCTTTAGCTGACAGATACTGTGCCTTTGTGCCCTAGCACACACAAACAGAGTGTTCACTTCAAACAGTGACCTCCCAGGGAAGAGGCTTTGAACGTTCTTACTGAGCAGCAATCACATATTCCATGTGTATGTGTTGATCTTTACGCCGAGCTATGCCTTATTTAGAGTTAAGCAGTCGAATGTGATGCTCGTATGTGACCACTTTAGCGTCACACTAACCTCCAAGTAGTAGAAAATGAAGAAGAGTGTTTCAGTGGACAGTCTCTGGTAGAACTCTATAGAGTCTGAGTGGTGGGGGGGCATCTGGTGGTGGAAAGGCAGTGTAGGACAGGGGTTCCTCATCAAGTACTGCCTGTAGTTAAAGCAATGGGGAGAACCAAGTCAACAACCAACAACAGTCATCCTTAGCAACATGAGCGCTATAATTCTACTACGGCTTGCGTCTGCATGTGCATATTAAAAGCATCAAAACACTCGCTCCAGTTATTAAAGAGCTTAGTTGTTGAGGGTACGTCAAGTCAGACAAGGGCTGCGTGTAGGTACCTGATCCTCTCGGAGTCGGACGGATGGGGCATGTGTGTCCAGGCCGCCTCCTGCATTGCCTGCTGGTACAGCTGCTCTTTGGAGAGAGGGGTGGGGCCGAGAGGACATGCCCCCAGGGAGGGTGGAAGGTTTACCTCTGTCACAGCGGGTTGCGGGGCTGCTGGGGGTCCGGGAGGGGCTGAGGTCCCTGAAAACAGGTCTGAGATCGAGAGGTGTATAGACAGATGTTACTTATTATGGTTTGAGTCAACTTGATGCAGTAATTAATAGAGTGAATGCTTCAATTACTTGTTAGCTACTTCAGACTCAACGCTTCAGTGTGGACTTCAGTCAAGGGAGTCAAAATTACTATATTTGGAGTAAGGAGAACATCACGCAAGCAATACAACAATTCTTTTTTTAGCAATTCAGCAGTTTTACAGAGCCCCTCATTCAAACATACAAACAAAAGAATAAATATCCACGAGCGTCTGAGAATCTGTGCAAGACATATAGGGAGCAATATGTAAGTTTTATAGTTTAAAACATTCCAAAACTATTTAACTTGACGATGTTGAAGACATTTCGTCTGTAAAGCTAATTTTAAACGTCGATCTCGGGTTTATACGAATCGATATCGGATTATACAAATGAAGATCGATTTGAATCCCCTAGGATTGACAGTCAATGAAAGTAAACGTAACAATGGCTAAAGCTCTTGACATTAACAACCGCTGTTAGCAATAACTGACATTCAGCAGCAAACAAAGGAGGTGGTATAAATAGAAGCAAAAGAAGTGTTTACACTGGCGCTGCTTTCCACCACTGGAGACAGCATCACTTCTTCTAGACTGGTAAGATTTTGTTGTAATGTGTTGACCCCTAATGTTTGGAATAGTAATTTCACAGGTTGCGTCATCTCACGACAGAAAGCCGTCCCCTGTACTACATATATTCCATTTCCTGAATCTGAGAAGCTGAAGACGCAGAACTCCAATTACTTCCAAAACGAAGTGATGTAAAATACAGTACCTCGATCAGCCAGATGAAGTGATGGTATTTCTCCATCCAGGCCTGATCCCAAAGCTGCCCTTTCGGCCATTGCTTTCAGTGAACTTAAAGGCTCCGGAGCCTGCAGAGGAAGCATGGGTACCAACATATTACTGGAGCTTGTTATTTGTGCAAAACAGAAGATTTCTTTTGTAAACGGAAAATACAGTGACACAATCTGATGCACTTATTACAGTAGGGTCTGTGAATGCTGGTCCTGAATCTTCTAAACCACATAATTTACTGTTCTATAGTTTCACATTGTTTTACAGTTAAGTGACAGCAGCAGTAGTAATCATAAAACAATAGCTGTGACAGCTTTGCAAGTCAAATCCTAACCTTTATCGCCTCTGTGCTGGGTGTGTAGGAGTGTGGCCCGTTAAGCAAACTCCCACCACCAGGGGTGCTGTCTGAAAAAGAAGGCGACTGGGAGGAAGGGGGCAGAGTGATGGAGCTCAGTAGACTAGGGCCATTATCCAGACTGTGTGAGAGAAGGAGAAGAACATTGTTTGATATACACAAACTAAACGTAACATAGCAGTATATTTGTAGAAGCAGTAAAGTAAGCTCACGTTTGATTCACTGACGAGCTGGTGGAGGATGCCTGGCTGTTTTGGGATTGGCTGCCACTGCTGAGAGGGGAGTCCGAGTTGCTGTCTGCCACCACTGCGCTGTAAGCTAGAGGGTCTAAAGATCCAGTGACTTACATTAGTGACTTGTATTAGGGTAACATTTCTATGGTGATCACTCGAAGAAGCAAAAGCAGTTCACTAAAACAAGCACAAACAAGTGCAGGTTCTAAACTTCCAATCAAACTCGCAGTTCTGTTTGTGAGAGTATTTAACTGTGATTCGAATATAAAAAGTTACTGCTGTGCATAAATAAAATTTAATGTGCAATAACACCAGAATTGTAACTGGGGTTGTAAAAGCTGGTGAAACCTATTAAGAGACAACAGAGCGGTGAAAAGAAATACATCTGATAGTCTTAGAGCACTCACTTGTTCCTCCATTCTGTTTTACAACACTGGGTGGTCTAGCAGGAGCCATGTTACCCCCAACACCTCCACCTGGTGCCGCGCTACTTCCGTTTCCTCCAGACAGCCCTACAACCGCCGATCCTCCTGGCACGGTGCCCACAGGGCTCATGGGTACCTGAGCAGGCCCCTGGTGTGGCGTCTGCCCAGGAACCAGACTCAGAATGCCCCCGCTGATACTCCCATGCCCAGGACTAGAGCCCAGCAGCCCAAGCCCTGCCCCCACGCTCGTGCCATTAGTGGGTGCGCCTGAGCTGACTCCCGTTCCTCCTACTGCCACTGCTCCAATACTACTACTACTACTACTACTACTACTACTACTGCTGCTGCTGCTGCTGCTGCTGCTGCTGCTGCTGCTGCTATTCCCCACAGGTCCACCGGGGGCGCTGCTTGTGGTGCCACCCGCCGCCGCCTGGGCGTACGGGGCAGGAGTTGAGCCAGACAAAAGGCCTGCCATGGTGCTGTGTGAACTGGACATCCCTGCCAAGCCAAGCCCAGACATCTGAGCCACACTGCTGCTGCTGTTGCTGCTGCTGGTTACAGTCACACCCCCTTTCACCAGGCCCAGTCCCAAACTCAGACTAAGACCTGATCCACCCGTGCTGGGCACTGTGGAGGCTTGGGACTGGGAGCTGGAGATAGCCGGGCCAGGGGTGCTGGAGCTGGGTAAAGAGGGCGTGGTGGGAGTAGGCAGACTGGGGTGGCTGGGTGGGCTGGGGGCGTTGTTGGACGGCCCTGAGGAGGACGAGAGCTTGGCTTGCGCCTGCTGCTGCTGTGACTGCGGGGGGTGCTGCTGCACCGCACTGCTAAAGCTTCCCAGGAGGCCACCACCCCCAGAGACCGCTGTCGTTCCACCACCGACGACAGTAGCCATGGATACGAGGGAGGAGGAGGAGGAAAACCCTGAGGAGGTGGAAGAGGAGAAAGAGGAGAGACAAGGATTGCCGTTCTTCACAGGAGACTGGGGGGGAGAGGAAAAGAAGAGTAAGTGTACGGTGAGAAAAAAAATGTACACATTTTCATTACTAAAGATAAATGGCAGTGTCCAGGTCCCACCTGGCTTACTTCGCTGTCTGTAGATCGCCCTCTCTTTTTCTCCTCTTCGGAGTTCTCCTGAACGAAACACACGAGAAAAAAAGAAAAAAGATCAGGCTGTCCATTTCCAAGGCCATTTAACAAACACTTACTGTATGATTCATCATGTGCTTCACACAGCAAAGGCTAAGATTAAAAGTTAAGATTATAAAAATATAGAGATTTTTTTATCTTAGAAATCTCGCTGGTAGAAAAGAGAGAGGGAAGAAACGGGAGGCAGAGAGGCTTACGGTGGTGCCTGTGGCTGGAGACGGAGGGATGGGTGAAGACGAGGTGGTGGAGGTGGGAGTGCTGCTGGACTGGAGAAACATCTCCTCATCGTTGTGTCCCTGAGGAGAGGTGGCCATCAGAGACGGCGCTAATGAAGAAAAGGAAGGTGAAGAGATGTTCAGTTGCACACAGCTCTGAAACCTTTTTCAATTACATGTGAAATCACAAAAACACAGCTGTAGTTTTCAGCCAGGGTTCTGAAACACACCAACCCCACCCCACAAAGACTTACGTATGTCCTCCAGGTCCAGGTCATCATAGATGAACTCGTTCTCCTCAAAGTCAGGGTCCTGCGAGGAGTCGATGTAGTACTCCACATCATCTTTGATCTTATGGATGGCTTCCACCTGCACTGAGTCATTGTCCAGCATCCTCAGGATGGTCTCCAGCATGCGAATGTGGTAGCGGTGTCTCTCAATCAACCTCTTCAGCTCCTCAATTCGATCCTGCTTCTGAACAACATACACAGATACCAACTTAATACTTAATGTGAGGCTGGAGTAGTAAAGACAAAAGGATGAGCCTTTGTTCATCCAGAGGTCATACAACTGTATAACTTCAAACTACAAGCTTATTCACGCTATTTCCCACAACAACACTGGGGGGGCATCTTTGTATACTTTGTGTTAGAACTTCCGGTGCGACCGCGGACACGTTGATACTAATTACAAGCAAAACAACAACATATAAAATGACTAGCACAGTATGTTCAGTTAGAGGGAGTCAGTAATTGGAAGAAGAGGAAAACTGGACTTGAACAACAGTGTTACGAACACAGCACATAAAGATCAGAGTGTTGTAAAGCCGCCTTCCAAAGAAGAGGACATGCGTCTCTGACTGAGGGAACTAAAATTAAAACATCCACCCAAACCTCTGTATATCTGCTCTTACCATTCTGTGGAGGAGAACCAGCATCAGAGCATCTTTATCCAGATAAATGTCTCGCTTCTGAAGCTCAGAGGAAGCAGACGTATCGGGTGCTTGTGAGGCTATCAGTTAAGTAACTGTTTTCTGATCAGTGTCCACCACGCTAGGCTATTTGGGTTGTAACTAACACCCACGCAGAGTGGCTCGGGCAGCTGACTTGACTTGAGTTTATCCGGCTTTCAAAAATATAAACTCACTGTCTTTGTGGAGGAGTACACTGTGCAGGTACTGATACGAACCGTCTACACCTTTCGAGAGTACAAAGTAATTAAAAACGTCGCCGTAGGTAACCACAGGCCACGCTTTTATATAATCCACCCACTGTGTTATTAACCTTGGATGAGACATTGTTGTCCCATTCGGACTTCTTACTGCCTCTCTGCTCTCCTCCCATGTAACTGTACTCATTTTGGTTAGCTGAGCGGAAGTTCGAACACAAAGGCGGAAGAAACACACGCTTGAAAGTGGGTGTAGCGAAATACGGTGAATACGGGACAATGCAGCACAAAACTCTGAACAGCGTTTTTTAGATACACCATGTCGTGAGCAGCTGTGTGAAAAATATATAAGTGAAAAATAGAGTAAGAGTGAGGGGTGGAGGGAACAGAGCACATTATCAGTCAAAAACAAAGGAGCTGAGGAAGTAAGAGGCTGGAAAACACAGAATAAGAAGTTGACTGACCTCCTTGTCTCCCTTTTTCTTTCTTGTTTGAACAGAGAGAGACTCCACTTCACTCTCAAACTGGTCCACTTGCATGTTTAGTGTGTCTATTGTGTTCTGAAAATTGGAGGGAAAAAAAGTCAAATAAAAACCATCATATACTTCTGCTCCACTCACATGCAAGTCACTGACTGGAACTCACCGTCAACCACTGCTCCGTTTCCTCTTTCTCCTTCTGTGCCGGGTCTACCTTCTGAGCCAAACCAAGCCCTTCTTTAGAGTATGCCTTCGTCTTGGTCTCCCTCTCTACAACTTTGAACCGCTCCATTTGCTGAGAAAACATTAAACAGGTGGCTCAGATGAAGCATAACGCATAAAGAGCACAGCAATATAACAGCATGTATAATGAATTTTGTTCACCGTGAACTATTTCAATAACATCAAGTGCAACAAACTAGCTGAGGTTACAAACATTAGAGAAAACACTGTGCCATTAGTATATGCTGTACATGAACTCTTCAATGTTTTGCTTTACCGTCTCGATAAGTTTTCGGTTTTCCACTAGCTGCCGTTTGTCTTTGATCTCGTTGGATGCAACCCATGTCTTAATCTGGTCTCGTAGTCGCTAGGTGAAGAACATTTGGGCCACAGTTAGGTCTACAAAGAGATTGCTTGTGGGACCATCTATAGATACTGCACTGTTTACTCCACAAAACTACAGCAAGCTAATCCCATGCTCAATTTAAAAGAAAGTGCTGTGTGAAGAGCATGAGTGCTGAAGAAAGTTCTACATAAAAATAATAATAAACAGGGGCAAAAGCTATTTTTAATCTCACCTGGAGCTTTTTAATCTCTTTCTTGAGATCCGCCTCGTATTTCTCCTTCTGGTTGGCATTTGCTGCATTGTGAAGCTGCGGATTACATGGAAGCTTATATTACCTTCGGGGCTTCTGACGCGATTACTGCAATCTGTAGTATTCTTATTTATTTTCACCACAGAACTGCTTTGCATGCAGAAGTCTCACCTTTTGCCAAATGTCTTCAAACTGCTCCACACCTTCTGCGACTTTTTTCAAACAGCGATCTATTTCACCTGTTTCATGTTGAAGGAGAGACCACAAGAAGGGTTCAGATACAGGTTTGCAGAGTTTAAAGACTCCTAAGGGAAAAAAAACGTTATGAATAGTTGGATAATGTTAATTATTTACTTATTTATTTTACCTTGGAGTTTTCTTTTGTCAGCCATGGCTTCGCTATGATACTGTCTTCATACCTTCTGTCACTAGGGTGAAGAAAAATAACATCAAGTGTGGATTTCGTTAATGACAGTTAAACTGCATTACATCTCATGATAAGCACACTGAGAGAGCTGCAAAAAACAGTCACTTACAAAGGCAATCTTCCTGACAGTAAAGGATTAACATAAACAAAAGCATGTGTGTTCACCTCATTAATCTATACAGCTAAATAAGGAGTTCTGTAGTTTCTAGCTAGTTAAACAGTTCCTTACTCAACACACAAAGCTGGTATAGCCGTCGTGCTTAAGCCCTAAACTAAAAGAGACTGTGACTGACCACATCATTGCAGTTATTGTGCATAATTTTAGTTAAACAACCAGCTCTTTGCTGTCAGACCCACTAGCCTGGTTTAACACAGCGACGTTAGCTTAGCATGTTTACGTTAGCCAGCTAGCTTAGCTTAGTTCTCTGTATTCCTGCGGGCTTAGCTAGCGGGCTAGCGGCTCTCTGGATCTTTCAATTCGCTGCTCTTGAAAAACACACAAAACAGACCAGCGCAATTCACTATTCGAGTAAAGTTGATTTAATGCGTCCGATCAGTAAGCTTATACTCCAATCTAGATAAAATGCACTGATATATGTGAGGCTGCTAATGGTTGTCCAGCTAAACATGAAGCTACGGTCGCGTTCCAATACACGCAACTACGTCCTAAGAACACACAGAACAAGAACGCGCGGCTCGCTCATAGAAAACCAGAGAGCCAAGAAACCAGAAACCTGACCAGCAGTCTAACTAGAACATAGGTAGGTTAAATAAGGTTTTTAACTGAATTATGTGCAATAAATTCTTGCAAAAGTAAAAATTCCATGTATAGTTGTAACGTTAACACTACAGTCCCACAGCTGTCAACGTTGTATGAGCAAACTGAGCATTCCAATAAAGTACAATATTTCTACATACTAGCTACAGGACACACGAATCTCAGGTCTCTTTCATTCCGCGCACAAACTAAATATTTCAATTAGTTAAAAATGCACAAGCAGACAAGCACTTCAATCAGAACACAATGAATTCTCCAAAACCTAGAAAAATTACATGCACGAGTTAAACAGTCATAATTATAAGTTTTGTTCTAACATTTCTAAACGCCAAATGTTCTTCATAAGATCTCTAATAGTCAATAGCTAGAACACTAGAAGTAAATCAGAAAATAATCTACAAGCAATTACATTACAATTAGACCTCCTAGTTAGTGCACAAGCGCGCATATTGGAACGCGCCCCGCTAACGCTACACTAGGCTGATGGGTTTAGTTAACGCTAATGCTAACTGAGCTAGCCTGTTCACTTCTACACACACACAGGCGTTTAAACTCCGCTCTTATTAAACACGCACTGTTCCTCTACCTTATTTCTGCAAACAGGTGCGATATTCGTTTAAAAATATGAAGTAGCGACCGAAATCTACCAAAACTCAATTTGCACTATTTTTTTCTTCTCGTCAGTCTCCTCAGTGCTGGACATTAAAGATGGACGCGAGACTCCGCCCACTTGCGCGTCCCGCCCACTTAATCCCATTTCAGGTCTGTGGCTGGACAATTTTCACTGTCAATCATCTGACACCTTCCTCGATGTCTTTATCTCATTGGTGTAGATATTAGGTGAAAGGTAATATTTACGGAAAGAAAATGCATTCTCTCAATAAATATCACGTATAGCTCAAAAGTGAATACGCGAAAAATAATCTACAACCAACACGATGGTAGATTCTTCATCATTCGCATTTTTCTCCGTATCTGTAAACGTTATTCCGCAAACACTGCGTCAGCCTCAAGATGGGATCAGCGCTCTTCCTATTGGCTCCATTTTCTGTCAGTCAACTAAGTGCTCGGCCCACCGGCTGGATCAGACTTCCTGTCTCAACTCAGCGGAGAGACTGAATCCCGTCGGACAGAGATATGAGGCAAGTTACATGTTCTTCACTACATTTAACCTCTTTTTTATTTTAGTATGTGTGCGTATAACCTAACACAACAACCCTTCGTGTATATTTAGGAGGTTTACACGTTGAACGACGTAGACACGAGCTTCAAAATTGTACTTTTAAAATAACGCCAGTAAAGTCTCAGTTTGTGCTGTAACGTTAGTTTTGACGGCGGTGTAAACTCTCAGTTTTCTCCGACTAAATAAGTGTCTTTTTATTACCAGCGCGAACAGCTTAGTGGCGATTTTTTATCTGCATCTAATCTTGTGTAAATGTTTTCCCAGATTGTGTGACACTTTGTCGTATGTGGCCTAATCAGAAAAGCTAACAGGCTAGCCCTGTATATATATTTACCCGTGTATATGTTTGTTATGGGCGAGTTTTATAAAACCTGAATGAAATGAGCTGTGCTCTTAACATTGCGCAGCAGAAGCATGAGGTGAATTGAGGTCCTGCTTAATGTTAGCTCATGTTGCTGTGTAGGGGAAGCTAAGCTCATAACAAAACCCAGAGCTTCAGATTTCTTGTCAAACCAAACCACTATTAAAATCACTCTCTGTTTCAGGACGAGCTTTGCTAACCTATGATTTACTCAGTGTGGCCTTAATTGATCTTCATGCTTTGTCTTTGGGCCATCTATTCAGGCTGGGTTTTTGTTGTGGAGTAATTTGCTTCTCTAGATAAGGGGCACAGTTTCAAACTAAGCTGAAATGCAACAATGTGTTTTTATTATGTTTAGTGAAATGGTGGGAAAAAGTGCGCATGGGTTTGTATCTCTGTATTTGCCTTTATGGTTATAACCTTTTAATCTCGGTTTCCCCTTGATATAATTTATTACCACCCTAACAAAGCAGCTTTGCCCCCCGGGCGAATGTCTAATCTGTTACCAAGAAGTGTAACTGGAGAAAAAGAAAAGGGTGTATTAGCCTGTATTCATGTATGAGAGGTTTGTTTCTGTCCCCCGAACCCCCACCTCCCCCACCGGCAACATGTGGGCATTATTACAGAGCCTGGCTCAAACTTTCCAATTATTGTTCATACCTTCAATTTTGAGGGTAAAAAAAGGTGCAGCAGCGAACCGGACCAACAGAGCGCTGCCAAGGTCGTACGTGTGTTACTGATCTCAGTTCTGCCTCGGCTGCGATGAAAATTTGGACATTAAGAGGATTGAATGTGTTGTGTGTCCGAGCTCTTCTGGGTTAGACTACAAATCTGTGCTTTCTTCCGTGTTTTTTTTTTAATCTTTGTGAACAGAGAACTGCAGGGCACAAATTATGAAAGAGATTATGCTGAATATCTGGCCGTTGTCCATCCAGCACTGCCCACAAGAACAGGATTTGTGATTTAGCCACAGGTGGGTGGGCAGATACCAAGCAAGCAGAATACTACTTTAGTCAGCCCAAGTTGTCACTGAAGCAGCGTGACAATATGTCACGCGTAGATGGTCTCACTCTTCACCACGGTCTGCTTGCACTTCTGCTTACGATCATTTAGAACAATGAACTTTGTATTGAGACTGTAATCTCATCCACTCAGCCCCCACCAAACTGTTGCCCCATAGTCTTGAGAAACAGTCCGTTCAGCCTGTGCCTGTAACACTGCTGACTCAAAGCTTTAACGTACGTCTCTTTTTTGCGAACTGATTATGTTTTTTTAGATATTCGCAGTAGATCAAAGTGCAGTTTGATAGAACTTACAAGCAAAGAGTAAAGATGGGATCTGTGGAACATGTTCCTCAAGAAATAATCATATTTCAAGAGCATAATTATATTTCTCTCTCTCTCTCTCTCTCTCTCTCTCTCTCTCTCTCTCTCTCTCTCTCCCTCTCTCCCTCTCTCTCTCTCTCCAGGGCTGTGCCTGCTTGGGAGCATACCTAAGCTTAAAACAATCAATAAGACAGATTTTACAAAGCAGCAACATTGTGACATAATGCTCTCAGCCGTGTAATCCCTCCGTACTCTTCTGGATCTGCGGTGGTCTGTTAGGAGACACTGTTCTGCAGATATAGAAGAACACTGGAACCTCAATGGATTACAAATCTTGGATTTTGTGGCACGTGTCGATTGGATGAGTGAAGACAGAACGTAACCTTGCAGACTGAAACTCTAGACGACATCCATCACTTCCCTGCCTGATGTTTTAAGACGGAAGATATTTATAGTGAACAAAAAAAAAATCACCCTGGGCATTACAGATACTTCAGAGTGTCTTCATCTTGCACTGACCATAAACTCCTCTAGACTACCCTTAGGAATACACAGCCTCTGTTATTTATCTGTCTGGCTGTTCCTGGATTGTTTTCATAGGTTTAAGGTAATCTGAACCGTTGGTGGCGTTTACTGTGTCTCGGTTTTACATTTTCTGACCTCAGATTTGTTGGGTGCTGATAAGCAGACGTTAGCTATCTACTTTGACTTGTATGGTTGTTTTTAAGCGACACTAACGGGACTTTGAAAGGTGATCTGTAGCGCTCTTATATTATTTATAGCTTTCACAACTGAGTCACTTTCGTCACGTTTGACAGTAAATTTCAGATTTTGCTGATCCGCTCAGAGCAGCCAGACTCCGAGGAAAGCACTTTAGTTCACGTTCGGCTGGGTCAGTAAAAGTGGACGTCACGTTTGTAGCGTGCAACATCCACTTTTGTTTCTTCCTTGTTTTTTTTTCATTATTATTATTGTTTTTGTGGTTCACACGCTATAGTGTGCTTTAGAGGCCTGGACCGGCAGCCTTTAGGATTACAGATTAATTTTAAGGCATTGTGTGCATCGTTTTTTGATGTTGAACAGATGTTTTTAAGAGGATTAAATATCGTTGCTTCAAGTGAAACGCACTAAAACCATTTTAGCGCTATCAGGGAAAATATATATAAAATATATATATATACCTGACTTTTGTTGGTGTTGTTTGAACAAAATATTGTCTAGACAATCTAGATGTTTGGAACCCAGTGACTATATTTCTGTCTGACTCTGTCTGGTGGGGGGAAGAAAGTAACTACTGCTCTTGGTTCAGCTGATCTCAAAAGAAGACTGATTCAGGGAAAGGTGTTCTGAAACTCTGACTATCTGACTATCCGTCCAGACCTGTCCTCTAGCCAAGACGGCTTCGGAGAAAGTCCTTCAGAATCACTGCAGAAATCCTTTCTGCATGACCCACTCAGACCCTCCGATTTGGATGCTCTCTCCTGACTCCGCAGAACAACTCTCGCTGTAAAAAAATGCGCTCCCCAGGGCCACGGAGTCCGTCCCCGTCACCTTGTCCGTCTCCCGGACTGGCCCAGGAGGCCCTGCTGCATGGACAGTTTGGGGGCTGGAGCACTGGAGGCAGTTCAGGTGGAGGCAGCGGGAGCAGCAGTAACAGTAACAGCTGTCCCAGCAGCCCCGGGGTGTCCCTTCCACCCAGCCCGGCTTCGTCCAGCTATGCCCTGACCCTAACCCCTACGCATGTCCATGTCCAGCGCCTCTCTCCTCGCCCGGGGAAGGACTCTCGGCTGCTGCTGCCACTGGCGGAGCTGGCCGGGTGCAGTTGCCCACGGGCACCTGCTCCACCGCTGCTGGTGCTGTACTGGTACCCAGCGGGGCGACGCAGAAAGGGCGTGTCCCGGCGCAGGCAGGTCAGAGCGTTCCTCGCAGAGAGCCGAGTCGAGGCAGAGAAGTGGAACGCAGCTGTACAGTGCCTACTGAGGGGACTCGATGTCAGCGCCACTACAGGTAACATTCATTATATAACATTCATTATTATTATTACTAAAGAAGTCTTATACAGTAGGATAACAAAGACAGTAAGACAAAGACAGCTCATGATTATGATTATTATTTTTAATACTAATTAATAACCATAAATCATTGTAAACCATTCATAAAACCTTTGTATGTCACTCTTATTGTAATGTGGCAGCAAATGTCCTGTTAGAAATGAACAAAACATAGATGTTTATATTTCTGCTCTATCGGCTAGCGACAGATTGCTGGCACTATTTTCTTTTCCACTGAAGAGAAATGTCCCTATTTTCAGAATCTGGTGCCAGAATTGCCCCTGGGTGTAGGTGTATGTGGGTGGGTGGTGTGTTTGTGAGGCTCTGTGTTGTGAGCGTCTCACTTCCACAACACTGTGCACTGAATGTAGCTTTCTTGGAACTTCTTATTTAAAGGTGAAGCTCTGTCTGTCTTTGGCAGCTCCAGCGTTCACCAGGGAAGATCTACATCTACGTTATTGTTCATTAGTAAGGTGACACCCCCAGAGGACAGCAACAGGTGTTACACAAAAGCTATTCGTCTGGGGAAAACGCTGTCACGTCTTAGCTCTTGTACGATCGGTCGTGACGGGAAATGGCTTTACACAAAAGACACAAGTGGCCACAAATAGCCTTGTATGGTGAAGTTTCTTGTTGCATATACAGTTCTGTTTTGAAATACTCCGTTAATTACATTTTTCTGCCCAAATGCACTAAACCACAACCGCTAACACGTTCAGAGCTGCATCACTAGTATGTTATGTTGTTATTGTGGTATAGATGGTATATGACCAACATTAAGCTTTAGTTCACTGTCACTACCTGTATCTGTTTCATTGTTAGTGTACATATTAGGGAAAGACAAAGAAATTAGTACCCAAGTAAGAGGATTCTGTTATTGGTACAGGCCTACTCCATCCTTATCAGAGGATTTAAGCCATATTTAGAGTTATTGTGTATTGTTCATTGTCCATACTGATAACCATGTTGTGTAACACTGCAGATAAAGTCAGTTCATGCACAAGTAATGCAGCAATGAACTAATTGATGTATCATTGAAACCTGTGATGTCACTTGTTTAAGTGTTGTCTGTTTTTTAAACTGCAACTTAAACCTGAGCGAACAGAGTTCGGTTCAGCAGCATGCATTTAAGTGTATGTATCTGTGAGATGGAGAGAGGGACTTGTTACACTTTTGTTAATAAGATGTTAATAACCATGCTTTAATTAGATAGCCAGTCATAGGAACAATACATAAATTGCATTATTGTGCTACATAAATGGTGGAGCCTTGAGGTGGTCAGTCGGCCTCAGCTGTGGATAGTGGTCTAAAGAAGCGCTCCATATGTACACCAAGTAAAAAACAGGCATATGGCAGTCATTTTCAGTCATGATTATTTTGTGAGTAGATGGCTGGAGAGTAAGGGTGGGCGATATGGCCCTACAATATTATCACAATATTTAATGGTATTTTTGCAATAACGATACTCTTGGCTGATATTAAAAAACACAAGAATTTTCATTAGATTGTAACAGAAGTCAAAGATCCAGAATGTCACGATACTAAATAATGCACTCCAAATATCTCCAGATATCCAGGACTGAAGTAAAGTGAATGATACTGGACAGATAAATTTCAGTCTCTAGTAGATATATGATGGGAAATGAGAAAGTGTGAATTTTTCTTTTGCTAAACAGTAAAAAAGTAGTACCCTGATGTGATAATTAGGGATGGGTGATATGGCATAATATTTCAGGGTATAATATTCAAAAATGTTGGCGATATTATTGTGTACGATTGTGGAAGGGCTGCTAACCTAGCAAACCTAGCTGACTAGTAACTGCTCTGTATATATATATATATATATATATATATATATATATATATATATAATATATATATATATATATATATATATAGCAGTTTTCCCTTTTATGTGAACTCTTGTTAATTAAAGCATGGTCAATGTTACAAATTCCTCTCTCCATCTCATGGATTACATACCCTCAAATGCATGCTGCTGAACCAAACTCTGTTTAAGTTGCAGTTACTGTAGACAGTACTCAGGTGAGCAGCATCACAGGTTTCACTGATACATCAACGCTGCACTATTCCAGCATGAACTGACTTTATCTCCAGTGTTACACAACATGCTTATCAGTATGTACCTGTATCTGCCGATACTAATACTTATACATGCTTATACAGTGTGAGGACTGGCACTATGGGGACTACAATGATTACAAATACAGTAAAATGAATAAAAGGCAGTTTTTATTTTAATAACTCAGCATTATGTCAATGTTTAGCTTTTTCAGAGTTCAGTAAATACATCAACAGTCTGATAACGATGCTTATCATATCTGCTGATACCCATATCCTGCTAGAGAGAGTCTTTGGTCTTTGGTTTGATTAGTGTTTATCTACTGTTGTGAACTGCAGCACATGCTTTTTCAGGTTGGGCTGTTGTTTTTTTCCCCCCCAAACTTCTGTAATTTCAAAATTCTGCTCTTGGAACAGCACAGTAATCCCATGTGGTATTACAGACGTTATCCAATCCTACAGCACCAACATTTGGTTTGACCTGCCAGAAAAGCTCCCTTGACTCCAAATTTGTAAAGCCAGTAACATCATGCTCGGATTGTCTGTTTTTTGTTTGTGTCTGTCTATGTGAAGTTATCAGTCTTGACTCTGTATTTTCTTCATTCTGCCTCAGTTTTATCTGCTCTGCACACACACACACACACACACACACACACACACACACTCACACACACACACACACACACACTCTGACTGCTTACTGTCACTCATTCATAGGCAGAGCAGGGTGGGTCTACCACACACTCTTCGCTTTACTCACTTTTTCATCTCTTTGTCTTAAATGCATTTTTCTAGTCTTCACACTGAGCTATATCTCTCAGTACCCACCTGCTTTCTGCTTTAGTTTGTAGTTTTTTGTTTCCAGTGTCTTCATTGTGTGTAACAAATATTGTGTAATGTTCTTGTAATGTATTTAAAAAAGCTGCAGTGTGCTCTTCAAGTGATCCCAGTTATAATCCAAAGTCTGTTTGTAGATGTATCAAATATTTAAAGATCATTGCCAGTTCAGTTGTCCCTGTTGGTTTTGTTGTTTTGCTTGATTTATTTATTTTTCCTCTCCTTTGATAGAATTTAGCAAAAGCATGTTGCCCCGTCCTCGTCGTCTGCTGCTATTGGTCAATCCGTTCAGTGGGCGGGGCCAGGCCATGCAGTGGTGTCAAACGCACATTCTACCAATGATCAGAGAAGCCAACATCAGCTACAACCTCATACAGACAGGTACAGCTATCTAAGCACTACCACCAGCTCTGATCCTGCCTGTCTGTGTACTGTAAATATGAAGGGTTTAGTTCTGAAACACACTGCTCACCACGTTCATATATTCTCTGTTGTTGTTTGGAAATAAAGAAATATCAAGGCTGTGCTATGTAAAAGTTATGCTATGCTGTGTTTGTAAAAGTGTGGTATCAGCAGCTGTTTTTTTTCCCCACCAAACCTTGTTATATCCAAAATAGCTACAGATACATCTTTTAGAAGTGAAACTGTGGCCATGCATTATTCAGTGCTAGCAGTCACTCAGCAAAACCTATTAATTAATAAGCTTAATGATGTAAATTTACAAATGATCTTAGTTAGTGGAGAATTCATGATTTATTGTACTAAAAATGTAAAATCCAAACTAGACGGATTATTTTTTTATATTTAATGTAATGATACTTAAAATTTAAAAAGAATTATTGTAAAACAATTCTCACAAACTGATTTTTTTTTAGTAGCACAGTTTAAAAATGTGTGTCCTGTGTTTGTGCTTAACATCAGAGCGTCAGAATCACGCCCGTGAGCTGATCAGGGAGATCTCTCTGCACGAGTGGGATGGCATCATTATCGTGTCTGGAGATGGACTACTGCACGAGGTGACATTTACATTTACATTTACATGTATAGCATTTAGCAGACGCTCTTCTCCAGAGCGACTTACAAAAGTGCTTAGTGTTCAGTCAGAGTATGAATCTCTATCTAGTACAAACAGGTTTAAGTCCAAACTACTCTTATACTCAAACACTGCTATAAACACAGGGCCAGTGCTGATACCTATAAACAAGACAATACCTAGCAAGACTGGAACACCTACAGAGAAGAGAACAAATACAAGACTACATACAGTACAAGTGCAATACTTAGCCAGTGTTCATAGAAGATCAAGTGCAATTACAGTTTATACCAGTACTTTAGTAGATCAGTGTTTATAAGTGCTTTACAAAGAGAAAGGTCTTCAGTCTGCGTTTGAAGACCGCGAGAGAGTTCGCTGTGGACAGCCAGTGGAAATTCGTTCCACCATCTGGGTGCCCGGGCAGAGAAGCGCCTTGTCGCGTGTCTTCCATGAATCTTGAGTGATGTACTTGAAGCGCGAAGGGCTCCAGGTGCGGTTTGACTTTTGACCATTGCCATAAGGTAAGGAGGAGCTGGTCCATTCTTGGCTTTGTAGGGATCAGAACTTTAAACTGAATGCGAGCAGCTACAGGAAGCCAGTGAAGTGAGCGCAGCAGTGGAGTGACATGAGTGAACTTGGGAAGATTGAAGACGAGCCGTGCTGCTGCATTCTGGATCAGTTGTAAGGGCCTGATGGTCTGCAGAGGAAGACCAGCCAGGAGCGAGTTGCAGTAGTCGAGCCTTGAAATGACAAGAGACTGGACGATCACCTGGGAGGCCTCCTAATAGAGGAAGGGTCGGATGCATCTGATGTTGTGGAGAATGTATCTGCATGACCGAGTCAGGTTTGTTATATGGGCTGAGAACGATAACTGGTCATCCAGAGTCACCCCGAGGTTTCTTGCATCTTTAGACGGAACAATCAAAGAGTTCTCGAATGAGATGGCAAGATCCTGTTGAGGACCTGTAGTTCCAGAGATGAACAGCAGCTCAGTCTTGCTGGGATTGAGCTTCAGATGATGAGCTGTCATTCATGAAGAGATGTCAGTCAGACATGCAGAGATGCGACTGCAAACCTGAGTATCAGATGGTGGAAAGGAAAGCATTAGTTGAGTGTCATCAGCATAGCAGTGGTAAGAGAAAACATGAGAGGTAATTACAGCACCAAGAGAACGGATGTAGAGTGAAAACAGGAGAGGACCTAGCACTGAGCCTTGAGGGACACCAGTAAGGAGCCTGCAAGATGTAGACCCTCTTGAGGGACACCAGTAAGGAGCCTAGCAGATGTAGACCCTCTCCATGTTACCTGGTAAGACCGACCCTCCAGATAGGACTCAAACCACTTCCGTGCAGAGCCCGTGATTTCCAGGTCAGCGAGGACGGATAGGAGGATCTTGTGGACTGGCTTCTAACTGTGTAATACCTGTGACACTGATCCACCTAGAGCTAAACAGGTGTTAAAACTGAAACTCGACTGATAGAAATTGTGTTTGAAGTTTCTCTTATAAGCAGTGAAGTTCATCTGGGGTTACCTTGACATGGACAGCTGTATTTAAAATAGATATACAGCTATTAGGTGGACAGATATATTATATTCAGTGCATAGTCACTGCTTAGTGCTAATCTGTCTGACTGTGTCACTAATGTGTTTTGTGACAAAATTATGTTTGCAGTGTGTAAATTAAAAACAACATGGTCCGGTCAGCTTCACTAATAAAGGTGTCTGTGATTCATTAGTGTCGTGTTTGATGAGTAGTGCTGTTTCATAACAAAAAATGTTTGAATAATTTTAGTTTAAGTTATTATTATTTTTGAGAATAGAGTGCTAGAATAATGAGTGTCTAATAAAGGTGATCTGTGTATAGTTGCATGCTTTATTATTTTGTGACTGATCCTGAGATTAGTAATACCATTAGTGGATTATGTAACATACTAAAATATCATTAACAAGACAGTGTTTAGTTTTGTAGTGTCCACTATGAAGTTTTGCATGTAGCCCTCTGTAGGTTTAAAGATTTATCTCCACTTAAAAAAAAAAAAGTCTTTTATTTTTTTTTAATGCAGACCATAGCAACCCACCTTTCCTGCCACATATGATCACATTGTTAGCTGAAGTTATTTCCTACGTTAATACCCTGTTTACTGTGCTTAATATAAGTAAGATTGTTCTATAAAGGCAGCTGTTGAGCAGTGCTTGTTAAATTTGTTGGGGATGGTGAGCCACCATGTGTCATGGCAATTGGCAGATATCATGTTTGTATAAAAAGCTGCATATGGAACTCTTTATATGAGACATCTTAAAATCACAGTTCAGGTTTTAGACTATCAGATCTGGTCCAAAGCCATGATAATATAAAGACATGAATTTCTAAAAAGTCACAAGAAATGTTTCTGTTCATTGCGAGCACTTATTTTCATGGCATTAAACATTTATGCAGTCTTACTGACCCCCAGACCTGTCTCTCTGTTTAACAGGTGATCAATGGCCTCATGGACAGGCCAGATTGGGAACAAGCAATAAAGACTCCAGTGGGAATCCTGCCTTGTGGCTCTGGAAATGCCCTGGCTGGCTCAATAAACCACTACGCAGGGTAAGAGACCTCACCTGTACCACTTACTTAACTCACCTCCATGCACTAACACACACACACACAAACACAGTCCAGACAGCAAAGAGTCTCGTTTTAAACACTGTAGATGTTAGAGTTTGACCTACTAAAATGACTAATTTAAGTAATTACAACTCAGACTCTTTGATTAAAATAAAGACTAATCTTAGGTTATTAGTCATTTATTACACATCTCTCTTCTTCATGTAAACATACTTAAAGGCCCAGGGAACACAGAGTAACATTTGATACTAAACTGTACTATATAATACTAAACAGTGTAGTATTAAAACATCCAGCGAAATGTCTGAGTGTGTCTAATGAGTGGCTTTATCGTCAAGTAAAATCATTACCCATGTGACTGTAACTGGACCAAAAAGTCACAGACAGGTGGGAGAATAAACAGACTCACAAATGATGTACAAATGAACAGATTGAACAGACAAATAAATGAAAGGACGAAGCAATGCATGAATGAAGGAATGGACGAGTGTACAGCTTTAGTCTAAAGATACATGAATATGGCGACAGGATTGTTAGCTTTTGGTCAAGCTGTGTTAGTTTTAGTTTGCTACTCTGCAACTGTTTTTTTGTGGGCGGGGAAAGGGATGCCTTGTGATTGGCAAATAAATGCTTACAACAGCTTTACCCAAAATTGGGACCACCCAGTTTACATTGAGGGGAGTGAAATATATGTAAACATAATGGTGATTCATTAGACATACTTTGTACATTGTGGCCTAGAGGAACAAGATTAGAAATAAAATGTAGATTTAGGTTCCTTGTGGCCCTAAACGCACATACATATATTTAAGCACACTTAAACAAAGTTTAAAACTTGCGTACACGTGAAGGTCTGTGTGTATCACATGCCCAGACTCACACTTTTATCTGTACTCTTTCTGTCTATCAGATATGATATGTGCCTTCGGGAGCCCCTCCTTCTCAACTGCTGCTTCCTGCTCTGTCGGGGTGGAATTAGACCCATGGACTTGGTATCCGTGACGACAAGCCCTTTACCGTCCTCTTCATCGTCCAACCAAAACGGACGCCCGTCCGCTCCCAGAAGGCTGTTCTCTTTCCTCTCGGTGGCGTGGGGTTTCGTGTCAGACGTTGACATTGAGAGCGAACGCTACAGGGGGCTCGGCTCTGCCCGCTTTACTCTGGGCACGTTGGTGCGTCTGGCCTCACTGCGCTCCTACAAGGGTCGCCTGTCGTACTTACCTCCTGCTGTGGTCAATCCCTCTCCTGACGTGACCCCACAGCCTCCACGCCGTCCTCTCTCCAGGAGCATAACCGAGGGCCTGGAGGGCTTTTGTCGGACGCCCATCCACCGCACTTGCTCCGACATGGGCATCAGCGAACAGAGGAGCCTGCGCAAAGGCGATGGAGAGAGGGAGAGAGAGCGTGAGAGGGAGCGAGAGGAAAGAGAAAGGGAGAGAGAGAGGAGGCGAGAGAGAGCACGAGGGGTTGGGGTGGTGAGAGCAAGCAGTCTTGCAGAGGACCGGGAAAGGGAGATGGAAGCAGAAGAGAGGATGGAGGGAACCTCTGGGTCCAGCTCAGAGTCGAATGAACGACAGAGCGAATGCATGACCGGGAACGGAGAGGATGAGGCAGAAGAGGATGAAGGGAGAAGCAGTGGGACAGAAGGAGCACTGGAAGCGAGGGATTTAAGTGAGGGATATGGTGTGGATGAAGGAAAAGAGGCAGAAGAGTGTGAAGACACACCCCCGGACCCACGGCGGTTTCTTCGCAAGAACTCTGCCCCCTCCTCTCAGATTGTCAACGCCTTCTTCAGCCAGCCAATTGGTGCCGCTGGTTCCGAGCAGGATCTGGACACGGATGAGGATCTAAACGGCACCTACTTCCAGCGAGAGCCGCCTTACCCTCCAGACCCGACGCGGGAGCGCTCACTCACCATCTCCTCCCCCTTCCGCCACTCGCCGTTCTCCCTTAAACCCAAAACGCTGGACCAGAACCAGAACCCATCAAGGCCTCGCCCACTCTCCCTGCTCCACCACTCTCACTCCAACTCCCTTCCTCCCAAGTTCCCTTCCCTCTCTCTCTCTCTTTCTCCCACTCCTCCGTCTTCCCCATCTTGTGCTTCCCCGCATAGCTCCGCCTACCTTGCCCCAAACCCTGGCACACCCAGCTCCTCCTCCCCATCCCCCTCTCTCCGCTCCCCCACCCCATCTTTCACCTTTGATATAGCCGAGCCAGCTGGCCCACTCAAGAACCGCTCAGTGGTCTCCAGCCCCAGTGCTCCACCCTACGATGACCTGCTGCCACCTCTGGACCAACCTCTACCCACGCGGGACTGGGTGACCATTGAGGGTGATTTTGTCTTAGTGCTGGCCATCTACCAGTCCCACCTGGGTGCTGACCTGCTAGCTGCGCCACATGCCCGCTTTGACGATGGCCTGATTCACCTGACGTTTGTGCGAGCAGGGATCTCCCGGGCTACGCTGCTACGGCTCTTCCTGGCCATGGAGAGAGGTGCCCACCTGTCCCTGAGCTCACCCTACGTCAGCCATGTCTCTGCTCGAGCCTTCCGCCTGCAACCGCTCTCATCACGTGGGACCCTAACAGTGGATGGAGAGTTGGTGCCCTATGGACCCCTACAGGCTCAGGTAACAGCAGAAGAGTCTGAAACCAACAGCCTACTCTTAATGACTGAGACAGGGCAGTTAGTGAGCTGTTTATTAGAAGTTAAACAGTAATCAAAGCACAACCAATACTTTTTTAGCTCTGTTCACAGGTTCCTATAAGCTCAGAAGATTATTTGGCTAACAGGCTTCTACTATTATTTTTAAAGAGACAGCCTTAAAGTCTTTATCTTTCAGTATACAGAGTTAAAAACAATTAACAGAATGCCTGTTAGAAGTCTGAAAGGTCCTTGGGTAAGCTTGGGTACCATTGCAATATTAGGTATAATACATTATATATATTTGACTAAATATATATATATATATTAGCTTATTAGCTTATTGACTAAATGGCTGCACGTGTTTCTGCATTGTGGCAATTTTTATTTTTTCACAGCTCTGAAACTTTTTAATGTGCAGTTAGTAAATAGTAAATAGTAAAACCAGTAAATGATGTTCTTTCAAGGTTATTATATCTGATTCAGGATAAGACATAAAAAAATACAACATATAAAAAGTGGAACACTATAAATATCAGGGTTTATAGCCATATATCGAGCATTTAAGTCAGTTGATATCGGTACTCGGTATCGGCAGATAGATACCTGAAAAGCTGGTATCGGTATTAGTATCGGTGTGGTAAAGTGGTGTGTGTGTGTGTGTGTGTGTGTGTGTGTGTGTGTGTGTGTGTGTGTGTATATATATATATATTTAGAGACCCTTCAAACACAGACAAAGAATGTACAGGACTCTCTGCAGCGCGAGACAATTTAATGTGCCACTATAGAATGCTATTGGAGCTCAACTAAATATGAAGCTGTATTGAATCAAAGTATATCAGTACATCAATTTGTTGTTTGATTAGCTGTTTCATTCTGGCATCATATAGTAAACCATGTGTCTAGATGTATATTGTATTTGTTGAAAGAAGGTGATGCAATATGCAAATGGTTTGTATAGGCTGCTGTCTCAGTGCCAAGAAAAGGGTTGAAGTTGTTGTAAAGTTGCTATTAATGCCAGAAGAAACAACCACAAATATATTTTCTCATTTAAAATTCTGTAGTGCAGAAGAATGCAAGGTGTTTATGGTCAGGAAAGTCCTGACAGCATCTATACTTGCTAAGGCATTTACACCTTATTTAACTTGTATATTTTTTCTTATTATTTATTTGCTTATTCACTTATTCCACACATATTTACACACTGCATTTTGATTCTTTATTTGTTGTAAATAATAGTAAGGTTTTTCATTATCATTTTGGTAAATTGCTGTTATTATGGTTGTTGTTGTTGTTATTGTTATTATTATTATTATTATTATTGTTGTTATTATTATTATTACTACTGTCCATAGTTTTCTCCTTTTTTCTTGTTTTCTGTTGTTGTTGTGCCTTTTCTGCTTTCCTTTTCTCACCTTTGTGTTTGCATGTCCTTTCAGGTCCATCCCTCAATGGCTCGTCTCATCGTCGGGGACTCTGGGGTGAAAATCACCAGATTCTGACCTGCTCGGATTAAAACTTGCGGGGATGAATTCTGCACGCTCTGGATTACGTAATGCTACGCCATCCACTTCTGGGAAGAGAGAGATTGGAGAAATAGCCAGCAATTGCAATAACAGCTTTTACTGGGATTTACTAAAAGGGATTGCCTAATCGAGCTCCGCACAAACGACCGGATTACCAGCGAGTTTAACGAAGGGATGAAAATTTACGGCCTATTGCACGACCACGGGATTACACTTATTTAGCTTTACTTAAGGCCGAAGCGTGAAAACAGCGCTGCGTGGATACAAGAGAGAAAAAAGCCGTTTGAATGTGTGCATTGAGCCAATGCACCGAGCGTCTACATTTTAGTATTCGCTTGTTTGCAGACACATGAGCATTCCTGCCTTATTACAGAGAGATTTGTGGGTTGAACTGAGTCAAACACTAAGGACAAACGTTATTGTTGAACAGCTGTTGAGGTAGCCACACCCTCACGCAAATGTGGCCCATCTGTGTTGCATAATCTCCGTCCATGGAATGCCTTATGCAGCTCTGAACTTCGTGTGCAATCCCCCCCGTATTAGTTTACCCCTTTTCCTTACGATCACAATTACAGGAATCATCTGGCGAGACATCAGATGTGCACAGTTTTCCCTCTACCTGATGTATAGTCAATCAGCCAAAACATGGTCTCCTTCTGTAGTTTAGCACTGAAGCTGTGAGACCACTGAGTGACATTGTACAAACCGCATGCCTAAATCATCATTTGTATCGAACTCACTTCTGTGTGTAGTTTCTGAATGCTGTATGACAAAAGCATGTGATTTAGGCATGCGGGTTATTTTGGACAATGCTAATAGGTAGGGTTTAAGCATCCATCCGAACTTCGCTGCTTCAGTGTTAACTAAAGAAGCACAATTCACTCTCATACATGTTTTTGCTGATTGTGTACAAAAGGGACCATAAAGCGATGTTGTGTAACTGCCGAGCTATTCCTTTAACCTAAGACCTCATTTATATTAAGATCAGTTCACAATGCCCATAGTCTCCACCTTAGTAAGACCTTCTCCATATGCATACTGGGGCTGTATAGATGCATAATAAATTCAGTTTTGGTGTCTTATGTAGCGGCTGTTGAGCATATTTTGGGTTTTAGGAAAATCTTGCTAAAAAGCAGAGCCGAGCCTTTATAACTACTCGTTGAAAATATAGAGCAACGTTGATGGTGAAGACTTTTTTTTGCAGACAGCTATAGAACATCATCTCATGGATGAGTTGAACAGTTAAACGTGGATTATATTCTGGTATATAGTGCATTTGCCTGATGTCTAAGCAGAAGCATGTGGTGGTAATGTTAATGCAAGTAATCCAAGCTGTGTCTGTAGCAGTTGCACAAGATGGTTGCTTGGAATTTTTTTTGTTTTATTTTTAATCAAATGTTCAATCCTTCCCAGAGGTTGGCCTTTAAAACACCAGATAATTATATGAAAACTGCTCAGAAAATATATGAAATAGAACAAATGATATTTGTTCAATTGAATATTAGAGATGTACCAAAATGTATTCAACTACTAATTTATTTAATTTTATTGAACTTATTCCAGAGCCTGTTTGAATCTGTGTTCAGTAGGGCTGAGCGATTGGGATTTTCTTTTTTTCTTCTGATCGATATCCTGACTACATTTTAAACTGGAATTGAAACTAAAGTTTAGGCCTTGTATTTTGGCGAATAAGACCAAAACATCAACTTGTTCTGGATTGAGACTTGAACACTGAACGTGCCTGCCACTTATATATGTATATATTTCGTTGTTTATGATTGGTCCAACTCATCTACAGTCAATATATATAATATTATTCCTCCCTTTATGACTACATTGTTGATGATGTAGGATATAAATTATAATTGCAGCTCTTGCAATTTGAAAATTGCACTCTTTTAAATTGCGATATTGGTATAAACATTTAAAAATGATTAATCTTTCAGCCCTAGTGTTCAGAAATCGCTAGTTCCTCTGTTTTCCAGGGACATTCATGGTAAAGCCATTCATGTAATAAGAGCCATACAATAAAGACACATGCTCTGTAATCTAAACTAAACCTCCTGAGAATAAACAGCAAACTCTTACAATTTCCTCTCCAATGGACCACAAATCAACCAAGTTTGTGTGACACTAACTGATTGTTAAACACGTAATAGGTTAACAAAAAAAACGAGCAAGAAAAATTCTGAGCACATGTTCAGGTTCACTCAAATTCAGACAGAGCTTCTGGAATCCTTCAGCATTGGCTCATCTATATTATAGCTTGGTTCTAGACCTTGTTAAAACTGGCCTTTGTTGAAATGTTGGGATAAGTTGTTTGTTTTTGCCTGTTTTTTTTCTTTTGTTTGATGGACCATGCTTCAGAGCAATGTAATACACTTAAATAGTACTGAACTGCTGTTCATGCTGATAAAGCCAGTTAAAGATGTCTTGTTGATAGATGATCCTATAATGCTTGGAATAAAATTATAATTATTACTAAGTTTCAGCATTAAATAAACCGTGTATATTGTACAGTTCATAGCTCTGTATAGATTCAAATGTTTTGTTTATCCTCAAGATTAAATTTAACCACAAAGTTCTGCTCGAGTTCCAGCTTTCTCTTCAGAATATAGTTTGTCTGCAGTACTGCGGCATCTGAGGACCAAAACTAAATGAATGAACCCTCCCGTGTTTAAGTCTTACCATTCCAGCTCAGGAATGCACTCACTCCCCAGAGTAAAAGCACAAGGTCCTGCGAGTTTGGAAAATAGGTGGACCTTTTTTGGGAGTCCAGAATAATTATCGGCAAGAGGAAGTGACATTAACATGGCTGTGACTCAGCAACCTTCCTGTGAGTTGGAGCGTAAGTATGGAGTAGGATAACCCTCTAAATGTCAGTACGTTATGCCTCGCTGGTTATCAGACTCAGATGGAGGAGTAAACAAGGAAGCCGACGTCTCAGACTCTCTTCCTCTCTTTTGTCTGCCTCCTTATGGCACCTCTAACCCCTCACACTAATCGGCAGCTGCCACAGTACAGTAGCTCTCTTATCTTGCTTTCTCTCTGCCTTTCCGTCTTCCTATCAGGTCTAGAAAACAGTTTATTTTGACCCCCCTAGAGTCTGTGTCCAGATGGCCAGCAGCAAAACCCCCAAGCTGGTTTTCACTGCCCCTGGATTACAGCCCACCGCCTTAGGGAAGAGTAATCAAATTCTCTTTCACTCCAAATACTGTACTAAAATGTCTTTTTCAGATATATGAGTATACCTAAGCGCCTTTGTCGAAGAACATCAGTCTGGCTTCAATAACAATATTCTTTAGGAAAAATAGGGAATGTTCTCATAAACAGATGCAGATGAAGCTGTACAGTGGTTGAAAAAGCCTCTGCATCCAGCACCGGCAAAGCTATTTCAAACTCAGACCTTGACCCTTGGGAAACAATGTGTAGGTGTGTGGGCCTTTTAAAGAGCTTTTAATTGAGGAACACTTCTTCCCCTTGTGCCCTTCCTCTCTTTAATGTGCAGTGTACAAATAAAGGAATGCTTTAAAAAAGGTCTACTCAGAGTGGCCCACCCTATTCTGTACTAAAGATTGTTTTTTAATTGTACCTCCATCCACCACCAGCCCAACTCATTTAAAACAAGACAGAAATTCCGAAACTGGATGTTCAAGGGTGTATTGGGTGTTTTCAAACAGTACCCTGACTTAAGAAAAATAGTAGGGTGTCTATTCGAACATGTGGTATAAACCAATAAAAACATAATTATTTAATATTTATTATTAAAAATAGAAATACCCTTATAGGCTGCCATTTTTGTTGCCAACTGAAGTTGTTTACTCTCTCTCTCTTTTTCACTCGTCCGCTAAGTAAAAGTCAGCCAAAAATCTAACTTGACGCATCATTTAACCTCTTTGACTCCAGCCAGTGTGACATTATTAAGGAAAAAAAATAGCTGAACCATTGACTCTACTGCAACTGTATTATATCACCACAGTGCGACCATGGTGGCCTAATAGTAGAAGAATTTTGCCAATTTGTCATGTTTTTTTTTTTTTTTAATAAACTAAACATTTCCAGTTAGTTTATATTGTAACTGTCCAAAGAAAAACATGTCCCTTAATTTTTTTTCGATTTTTTACTTTACTTTTTTTACATCATTTGAACATGACAGCTGTTGTGTACATTGTGTGAAAAATAAATGGATCAATAGAAATTCTCCAAAATCACTTGGGAAAAATTCTTACATTAAGAGTGAAGTAAGATTTTGGCCTCTGCTGTAAAGTTGCCATTTTGTAGAAGCTCGTTTTTCTTTGGACGATGTCATATATTGTTAAGGCTTGTTTAATAATGAGGTCACTGTTTTACATTCTTATTACATGCATAAAATCCTTTATAAAGAAAAGATCTAAACTGTTATGAGGCAGGGCATAGTGATTCTACGTAAATGTAAAGAGAAACCCTCAAATAACAACCGTAAAAATGTAAAATGATGATAAACCGACTCCAATCTTCTCTTCTGACTGGAAACAGCGACCTCACCAACATGGCGGACTCCGAAGACGTTCTGTCCTCTGTGATGCAATATCCGCTTTCAGCTCAGCTTTGTCCGAGTCGCTGCGCCGCTTAATTATTTATTTACGTTTTATTTTAGGGGTATATTTTGTATATCCATCACCATTTTCAGCAGTTGGATGACATTCGATTCTGATACATATATGCCTAAAAGCAAAGCCCCCAAAATGGATGATTTGGACTACAGTAAGTACACAAATATGGGCGTTTTTGTTGTTTTGAGCTAGCGGTGCTAACAGGCTAACCTGAGAAGACAGATGAAGATTTTAGTGAATATTTAATGGTTTCGTAGATTAGCCTTTTATCTAATATTTATACGATGGTAAACCGTCGTACTCATTAAATGGACTGAATTTGTTACCTTTTATTAAACTGCTCCTATTGCTTGCTAAGCTTATACGTTTCTGTTACTGTGGTCCATTGTTGCGTTCGTGTTAACTACATGTGTTTCTCTTTTTCTCATTTTATTCATTAAACTTTTTTCTGTTCGTTGTTATTTTAAGTGGACGTTAAGCTCCTAACATTCCAGATTCAACACAGATAAGCTTGTTAACATCTGCTCCCCCCATGTAGACAAGCTTTTGTCTTGTGCATCTCTGAGACTTGATCTTTCTCCTCTTCGGTTTCGAAGGGAGATAAATGAAAACAGGCTCGCGTATTAACTGGACGTTTAAGTGCTAAGGAGAGATAGGAGGATCTTGATAAGCAAACACATCACTCCAGACCCTGGGTTATGGGCGAAAGTCTGGATTTTGGATTTTGGAGAGGTTCCCTGTTAGGGCTGGGCATTATCTCCCCCTCTATAAACATTCACAAGACATTTAAGCTTAAACACAGAAATGGGAACCTAAAGTAGACAGGCGTTTTCGTTTTTTTGTCAACATCATAAGGTGATGGTAATTAATCTGAACAGGAATTTTTAAATATATATTATAATATTTTGATTGATATTAAAATTAGTGTAAAACAGACTGCTTTAAGTCCGAATGCTATCAGAGTGACATTTGATTTTATTTTTGTTATTTTATTATTATTATTATTATTATTATTATTATTATTATTATTTGTTAATTTTATCAACATTTTCAGTGGTTTGTATGTGCAGTGTTTCTGCCATTAGTTGAACACGAGTGCAATATTTTTACACTGTTCAAAACATTAACATCTTAAGGATACAACAATTTCATGACTCAGCAGCTACTGTAATAGAGATGTTTAAACCATTGCTGCTGTCATTCTCTATTTGGTAGTACCTGCAGGCATTGTTTTTGTAGATCACAGTGGGCATGTTTGAACGTGTTGCTCTATAAATGTCAATCACACAGAAATGTACTTCTGTGAAGCCATGAAGTTTTGACACAGCTGAACGTCAGTTTAGAATGTAAATATTCCTAGATCCTGGTCATGTTTTCCTCACCGCTCCTAAACACAATATAGATCAGTGAGTGTGGAAAAGTAAGATCAGTGTAGTGAGCAGTACACACCAGTACACACTGCTGTTTACACAAAATGATTACAGTGGTCTCTGTTCACTATTTTTCCCCTCCCCATCTTCCTCATACTCTCTCTCCCTGTCAAGTCCCGGCGGACCTGAGCCCAGAGGAGCGCTCAGAGCTGGAGGAGATCCGGCGCAGGAAGGGTGCTCTGTTGCAGGAGATCCAGAGACTGAGAGAGGAGTTGCGTGAGGCTATCATAGAGGTGGAGGGACTGGAGAGCAGCACTGAGGGCAGGTCAGGCTTGCACATAGACTTGTGAATCAGGCTGTACAGTATATTAGTTCACAGTCAATACCTCAGTATTCTTGTATTTCTTGTGTTCTTGGCTACAGCGTTGGCCCATCTTTGGTGCTCTATAAAGGAACTTGGGACATTGGGAAAGCACTTAATAATAATAATAATAATAATAATAATAATTATTATTATTATTATTATTATTATTATTATTATTATTACGTTAGTCTTTTTAATACAACTATTAAAAATTGAGATTTACCTGTCGTGAATTATTATGACCATGAAACATACTACCACACTTGGCAATGGATTTGCATCATCATTATTCGCTCTGTAATGGTCCAAACTGGTATTTTAAATGACTTGCTTACCTGTTTTTATAACATGAAGCAAAAAATAAATTACTGCATCGAAGCTAAGCATCAGCTAAGTATTTAACACAATGAGGAATGCATACAAATATGAAGCGAGGCCTTACCTGACTCCCATTACTTACATCATAAAACTGCAACACAACTCGGCCGAAAGAAAAAACATTGTGAGCCAAAACCTGCCGTATGTGCTCTAACTGATTCTCATTGCGTATCCCTAATTACAACAAGTAGTAGTTTTTGATGTGATATCTGTATTGATATGACAGTTTCATGTTGTGAGGCAGATTTGCTGTGCACTTTTGAAACTGCGGCTTAGTGATGTGAGGAGGGTAGTGAGAGATGTAATCACTATTATTATTATTATTATTATTAATAATAAATGTTTTGGGGTTTTTTTTTTGGTTCACTT
The DNA here is from genome assembly GCA_021613375.1 of Megaleporinus macrocephalus. Lineage (NCBI taxonomy): Eukaryota > Metazoa > Chordata > Actinopteri > Characiformes > Anostomidae > Megaleporinus > Megaleporinus macrocephalus. The sequence continues at coordinate 23,797,549 of CM038705.1, forward strand.
TGCAGTAAAACGCTACAGAAGAGCCGGCATGTGGCCATGGGGAGGAAGAAATTCAACATGGATCCTAAAAAGGTGATGAAGAAAACCTACAGCCCCACCTACATCCTCACCTGTCACTCAGTATATAATGCTGGACTAGCAACAGTTAGCAGCTGGTGAACTACCTGGTGAAATCATGTCTCTGTGCTTCAGGGCATTGTGTTCCTGGTGGAGAACGAACTCCTCAGACACACTCCGGAGGACATTGCTCAGTTCCTGTACAAAGGAGAGGGGCTTAACAAAACGGCCATTGGAGACTACCTGGGAGAGAGGTACATCACACCCACATAAAATGTTTTTGTTTGTTTTTTAAGTGGAAAATTTTAACCCAACCTAAGCTTGTGAATGTTCTGTACATGAATTATTCCAATCAACCCATGTACAGTACAGTACCTAAGACAGACACTTCTGTAAACTCTGTCCTAAAAACTCATATCTCATATCTCATTTCTCTCTTTCTCTCTCTCTTTCTCTCTCTTCCTTCTTCTTTCTCTCTCTCTCTTTCTGTCTCTCAGAGATGAGTTCAACATCAGGGTGCTGCAGGCATTTGTTGATCTTCATGAGTTCACGGATCTTAACTTGGTTCAGGCTCTCAGGTAACTGAATTCTCAGGCAGTTCATCAAGCAGCAGTCACCACACCATCTGATTTTAAATTACAGCCAATAAAATAGCTTTTTGCTTTAAAAAGACATTTTAGTTCGAAGTGTACTGAAATTGTATTTAGCTGTTTTTTAATTTTTAGATAAATAAAACAAGAAAAATAAAAAAGGAATTGTGCTATTAATTTAAACAAATTGTGTGTGTGTGTGAAACAGGCAGTTTCTGTGGAGTTTCCGTTTGCCCGGCGAAGCTCAGAAGATTGACAGGATGATGGAAGCGTTTGCTCAGAGATACTGCCACTGCAACCCCGGAGTATTTCAGAGCACAGGTAACACACACAAAGCTGTTTCACTGTTTCTCTCTCTCCCTCCCCCTCTCTTTATATCTCTCATTGAAACATCTTCTTTCTATTTTGCTTTCATTAAACTACTATAACAGAATTATCACTTTGCTAACAGTGTGTTATACACAGCACTCAGCAGGTGTATTGCCACTTATCTACAAAACCCGTTTCCACTTATGTACAAACCCAGTTCCAAAAAAATATAGGAGAGTAGGTGAAACATCTACTTTAACTGTACTGTACAAAGATATCTAATGTATTATCTTAACACAATAACAAATTAAATTCTTGTGAATACATACAATTTCTTAAACAGCCTTGTCCCTAATGTATCATATATGAAGGATTGATAGAGTCTAGCTACTTAGCTAAAAATGCTTCGACAAAACAATGTATAACATCCCTCAGTGAGCGAGGATTTTATGTATTTTACGTATTTTGTGTAGAACAGTGGTCACTAATAGGGGGACCGCGGTCCGGACCTAGACGTTGTCCAATGCGGACCCAAATAGTGTTTCGACTGTTTATTTTAAGCGGAGGAATGTTTCTTGCCTTTACGGTATACAGGCTTTGCGGCGCAGTACACTCACAGACCAGTTGTGTGTGTTGTAAGATCACCAAACGTGCTCCTCAGCCAATCAGATCTGTGCAGATTCGGGCGCGCGGCGCACACACAGGCGAGGTATGAAGCGGGAACAAGAGAAAGTCTGAAAGAAGAATACAATAGGAAGATAAACTGTTAAGATGTTAAGTTCAGCATTTAAACAGTAAATATACTGAAATATACTGAACAGTATGTTTGATGTGTTGGTGTTTCAGTAGCTGATGGTATAAGATGCTGATACTAGACTACTTCAGTAAACAGGATACACCACTGAATCATAACACAAATTAGAAATGATGATGGTCCGGACCTTGGCCTGAAGACATTTCCACCGACTGGACCTTACTAAATTATAATTAAGTACCCCTGGTGTAGAACATCATCAAAAGATTACCATTGAAGTGCATGGCGCTTTATGAAGTGCAGAATACAACAATGAAGGGCTTGTATGGTTGTGCAGCTGAAGACTTGTACAACAGAAGAATGTTTAAAAAGAAAAACTGTGCTTTCAAAACTGGACCAGTGGGTGTCTAGGTATATTAAGTGCTGCTAAAAGAACGATGTGGAAATGTGCTCCTTTTTTGGAAGGTGCTGCAAGCGTCATGTTTACAAAATATGGGATTGTATTTGCATTTGATTATAAAATCGGATCCCGTTTACACTTGTCTGGTCAAGATCGTCTCTAACTGCTTCTGAACGTGCTTTGAGTGATCTGATTGTAACCTGATCACAGTGTATTTCAGTTTTTCATACCATCAGGTGAAATCTGTAGGTGATCCAGTTGTGAAGATCAAGTTAGTGCCCAGTGGTAATAATGTCTGTGTTGACTGTCTATTTGCAGACACTTGTTACGTCCTGTCATTTGCGATCATCATGCTGAACACCAGTCTGCACAACCCTAATGTGAGGGACAAACCGACAGTGGAGCGCTTCATCAGCATGAACCGAGGAATCAACGAGGGAGGAGACCTGCCAGAGGAGCTGCTCAGAGTAAGTGGAGAGAAGACTGGCCGTCTCTCTGTCTCTCTGAAGTTTTAATTTTGGCTGCGTTAAGGATAAGGTTAGTCATTAGGTTGGCGTATTCCTTAAGTAAAATGTAGGGTAGGGTTAAGATTAAAGAAATCTGGTTAAATTAAGTTTCTCAAAACTAGTAACTACATTATGTTTGCGTACCCTCTCTGCCATGTGTGTGTGCTTTGGTCTACTTTTACCTGAAAATATTGAGCTGTTGTTGTTATCAGGTTTAAGACTGATTTATTCCGGTGTGGGACAGTAAAGAAGGATAACCAGAAATGTTTTCATCATCCATCACACACATTTTTGTCATTCATGCTCTCCATGCGTGCATGTTTTGTTCTTTAGTCTGAAGTAAGTCAGTGCTGAGTCATGATAGAGACTCCTTAATGTGCTGCAGTCCAGACTGGCCAGTCATTAGTAAGGAATGTCAGAATGTCAGACACAGGAAGTTACAATGGAAAATCATTGTTACCCACCATATCTGTCACTTGTGTGCTATTCTCTCTCTCTCTCTCTCTCTCTCTCTCTCTCTCTCTCTCTCTCTCTCTCTCTCTCAGTGCAATGCATTATGTGCAGTATTGATAAAGCAGTTGGCCACCTTCTGCTATTAAAAATAAAATTAACCACAATATGTAAATATATTTATTAGCTGTCATTATATGGTGTGTTTTTATTGCATCTATTCTGAAAATGTCTGTAAAAGCATGCACACAAATACCCATACTCACCACCCACTTTACTGGAACTCTACCTTGTAGCTCTACACTGCTAATGCTACAGGCTATCTCTGTTTATCCCCTGCTGAGCAATTTGTGATGACCGTCTGGTCACATATCTTATCCCCAAAAGTCCAGCGTGACTGCAGGATCATTCCAAACAGGAACACTCTGCGTATTACTAGTCAGTCATTTGAAGATTGAGATAAACTCACTAAATAAGTGGAATTCACTCTGCTTTCGCTGAAAACCTGCAAGTGTATTGACCCTCTCACCTTAGCAGTCACAGTGAGTGCATTTACATGCACTAAATACTCTGGTCATAGCCAGAGTTTCCTTATCATCTGATTACCTAAGTGGTGAACAAATTACTGACAGAATCTGATTTTCTGCAGTTTCTGTGTAAGTGTGTGTGTAAGCACACTCAGTGACATGTATACAGACTCCAGCAAAGCTGCTGTGTCTAATAGACTCATTCCAACACCACTGACACGACCATGCCGCTATTTTGACGTCACTTCTGTATTAAATATCATCTTGTACAAGTAATATCTCATATCTGATCACCAATGTCAATTTTATTTATAAAGCACTTTATAAAACAACAACTTTTAACCAAAGTGCTGTCCAGGAATGAATATGCAAGACATACATAAAAACAAACAACCAAACAAAACCACAACATTAACTCTCAACTACATTAAAAGCCAAAGAATAAAAATTAGATTTTTATTCTGTCAACAGCACAACTAAACAATGATGAATGTTAAAGTAGAAATTCTTAACCCTGGTCGTTATGTACCACTGCTTTGCATATAGTGAGTGCTACCCTGATGTAACACCCAGCTCTGCTGAGGAAGGACTTGTTAGTTAATTAGTTGCATTGCATGTGTCGGGAACAGAGGAAGTGAAAGCAGTGGGCCTCACAAATCACACTCAACTGAGACAGCATTCCTAACTGAGTGTAAAGTAAGGTTTGGATTGTTGGTGATATTCTGTCTGCTTTTGCTAAACTGAAAGATCCAGATTGGTCAGCCTATGTCAGGTGCCTGTCAGAAGCTCAGTCTGGTCCAAGAAGTCTGAAATGAAGCTTACCTCTTTTGGAGCAACTTAGGCGTACAGCATTAGTGGTAATAGCTTTATACATCACCACTAAATCTTGTGAACTTGTGTGACAGAAAATTCAGAGTTAGATTGTTATTAGTGAAGATTAGCTGGCTAGAAATTATACTTTATTCTTCACGGCATCAGACCAACACACCTTTTCTTTCTTTCTCTCTCCAGAACCTGTACGACAGCATTAAGAACGAGCCTTTTAAGATCCCAGAGGACGATGGAAATGACCTGACTCACACCTTTTTCAACCCAGACAGAGAGGGCTGGCTACTTAAACTGGGTGAGTCCTGAGTGGCTCCTTCTACTGTGTGGAGGAAGCTAGTGCATGGATAAGGTGGCTACTATTCAAGTTTTTGACGTGTGGGTTAATGCTAAGCTTGGCCTGTGGTTTGAGGTGTCTCTCTCGCTCTCTCTCTCTCTCTCTCTCTCTCTCTCTCTCTCTCTCTCTCTCTCTCTCTCTCTCTCTCTCTCTCTCTCTCTCTCTGTCTGTCTGTCTCTCTCTTTCTCTTTCTTGCTCTCTCTCTCTTTGAATCGTCCTCCTACAACAGTGGCCAGACTGACACTGCATGATGTTGATTATCTCACTGCTGTACAATGTGTGTGTCTGGCCTGTTGGCATGGTCTCTGTGTGAGTTATCTTTATTGTGCATTTTAAAATGTTTGCCTGCTTTTTGCATGGTTGGGGCTGTAATCTCTCACTAATACCTTTGCATTCATTTCCCTGTGTTCTTTCTATCTTTTCTTCATTCCTCTCTGCCCTGCTCTCTCTCCGTCGCTCTTCCTCCGTCCCTCTGGCTCCTGCTCTGCTTGTCCTGTGGTTTCTGCTCTGCTGCTCTGCAGGAGGTAGGTGCTGTCAGACCGGTTCTGTATCAGACCTAGCGTGTCGTCTGTTCTGCACCCTTAATAATGCACTCACTGAGACAGCTATTACTGATGACGATCTTAGAGTGTTGTCATTGTATGTTAGTAGCTCATTAAAACATTTTGTCTAAAATGTGGATTGTAAACTTTCACTGAATTGTACATTTTAAATGTTCATTTTTTCAGCCCTAAATCAGAAAAAAACTTTTTCGAGTACTATAACATGGCATTAAATTAGCAAATACTGCTTAAAAGTTATGTTAACAGTGCCCAGAGGCAGCGTCAGGTTATCAGGGCTCAGAGGTGTCTGGGTCGGACTATCACACAGTGGAAACGTGTTGTGGTCGGACGCATCATTATTTCAGATTTTTTTTTGTGAGGAAATGGATGCTATGTACTCTGGACCAAAGATGAAAAGGACCTACCAGACTGTAACAAGTTCAAAAGCCAGGGTCTGGCCTGGTGTCGGGTCACGGGCCTTGGGACCGTTAGTTTACACCTCTCTGATGCAACATTAACGCAGAAAAGTACAAAGAGGTCTTACAGCAACATATGCTGCCTTCAAGTAGACTTTTTCCAGGGCCCTCCATGCATTTTTAAACATGACAACAAGAAACCACATGAAAAATGCGACAGTGACGACCTTTATCTACCTTAAAACATGTTTGCAGGAGGAATGAAACAAAATCACATCTGAAACGCTTCATTGCCTCATTTCCTCGGTGTCAACATGTGTTAAAGTGTTAAGAGAAGGAACAACATCCTTTACTTAAATCCTTTACTGTCCCATTGTTGGTATGCGTTAAAGGCCTGAAATCCAGAAATGAAAGGTTATTAATGAATGAAATGTAATAGACCAGGCAAAACATCAAATATCTTTGGCTCATTCTGTCTGCAATGAAATAAAAAGTCTCAAGTCCCAGAAAAAGTCCCAACCTTTTCTGATGAGTGGTTGTAGAAGAGGGGAATGATTTAGATTCGAAGTTAGTGTCTTCTTGGAAAGAGGTTGGTTTTTTGCTCTTTTGTAAAACCCGTAGCACTAGAGTGGTTATTAAAGTAAATATTTTACTTTGCCAAACATGAAAAAGCAAACATTACGCATAAACAGTTTGACTTTAAGAGACCTGTTTTGAACGTATTGCTGCTCTGTGTTTCAGAACATTTCTTCAGCAAATTCACACACATAATAATACTGCATGCGTTATTACCTTTTAAAGTGAATTGCAAAGCAAATGCAAGAAATGTCTCTTTTTTTCTATCAGGAGGTCGTGTGAAGACGTGGAAGAGGCGGTGGTTTATTCTGACTGATAACTGCTTGTATTACTTTGAGTACACTACAGTAAGTTCTCAGCATTCACACACGTTCACACACGTTCACACAGTAGTTATTATACATACATACTGCCTGTGTGACTGTGTCCGCCTACAGTTAACCATTACTAGTCTAACCGATTAACTTATCAACAGTCATACAGTCAGGTAATTTAAACTATTATATATTTTCTTCAGTTTCTCCCCTTTACCGCCATTATCATTCAGAATTCTGTCGTTGCAGCCATACTAATAATAGTATAGGAAGCCTTCATAACACACTTGTGTGTTTGTGTGTATAGGATAAAGAGCCGAGGGGCATCATTCCTTTGGAGAATCTGAGTATTAGGGAGGTGGAGGATCCCAGAAAACCTGTGAGTTTGCAAATACACCTGTCCGAATAAATTAGTTCGTTCATTTACTGATATTTGATGTTTTGAAATAATAAAATATAAATATCTCTCTTTTTCTGCCGCTGTCTTTCCCCTGTGGACTGTAGAACTGTTTTGAGCTGTACATCCCGAACAATCGAGGGCAGCTAATTAAAGCCTGTAAGACTGAGGCTGATGGCCGAGTGGTAGAGGGCAATCACATGGTCTACCGAATCTCCGCCCCTACACCAGAGGAGAAGGACGAGTGGATCCACAGCATAAAGTCAGTAGGGGTTTGGTTTTTTTTTTCTTTCCACCTCCACTTCTTCCACAAATTGATTGATATTAATCAAAAGGTGAAAATGTTGTTTGTACTGTACTTTTTTGAGATATGAGTCAGGAATATTTATAACAAATCATAAGAATTTTCTAAAAGAGTATATATATTTCTTATCAGGCAGGTTATGATGCGTTCTGATAATGTCTTCATTATACGTAATAGAAATGACGTCCACCTCTCCCCATTCACTAACTCTCTGTCTCTTTCCCTCAGATCTGCTGTGAGTGTGGACCCTTTCTACGAGATGCTGGCTGCAAGGAAGAAGCGCATTTCCTTAAAGAAGAAAGAAGAGCAGCCTTAGGACACTTTCTTTCCTTCTCCACCATTTTCCTCTCATCTTCCATTCCAGCAAAGGACAGAAATCATCCCTCCACTTCTGAATCTTGAACGATACCTAGCCCATCTTGTCCAAGCACTGGTCTTTTGCTCTCCTGCTGAGGGTACATAAGCTTTTTTCTTTCTTTTTTTTGGGGGGACTACGAACTCCTACACTGAGCTGCTCTGCTTCATTCCAGTGTTCACTTCACTTCGACACTTGTGCCCCTACTCCCTGTACCAGAGGAGTGTTCACTATATTTCATTCCCCTCCTCTCCACACATACCTGCTCCCTCATACAGCTAAATGCTACGCACTCATAAACCAACATGCTTTAGTCTACAGATCACTAGCAGAGGAAAGCTTGTTTTTCCAGAACCAGCAGCATTCCCTGCGAAGGAAACAGGAATAGCAGGAATTACTTACTGAGATCTTTCATACTGGTGGTACCACATTATTGGGACTGCAGCAGCACATTACATTCCATATTCAGCAACACTAAATACTTTCCTCCTCTGTCCTGACTTTCACTGTTATTTGACATCACTTGTTTTACTCACTACATGTTGTATACACTACCGGCCTTATCCTCTAACTTACTTCACACTCACTACTGTTCTATTCCGTTTGCTGGTCTTCCTCTCTTCTGCATTAGACACTGTGAATCACATTAAATCACTAATTAACTACAGGGTACACAACAGGGCCACTTCATACATCTCACAATCGTCATGGTCTTCGTCATCCACGTCTAGGCCTGGTTTACTGAAGCCCCAAGCATAGTCGAGCGTTAATATGTAAACATTTATCAAAATCTCCTGATTGGTCATTTTATTGGCTTCAAACGCTTGACTAATCTTGAGGCTCGCATCCGTTAGGCCTTCAGTTATTTACTGGGCTTTTTTCTGCTTGTCTGAAAGTTTTTCTGTATACTGACAGTAATCCTGCTCACTAGCTTTATATTACTCGTCTTGTTGATGAAGGAGCCACGAAAGGCTGTTGTTACCTACGCCACATATCAGTTGTAGACCTCGATGACTAGTCACTTATAGTCTCTCTCGTCTTGATCGGAAAGTACAGTAGAGTTAGTTCTCAAGCGAGCGTCACTTGAGTGGACGCGTTTTGTTCGGTTCACTTCTATAAAAGGCTTGAGTTTTGTTTTCATCAAAGCTGCCTGGAACCGAGAGGCGGTAGGAGCGTGCTGCCAAATATTGTCCCCCATGGATCACAAGGAATGCCGTGACCTCATTTCCTGCGTATAACAACAGGAAATCAGCGTTGGCGGGCCATGACATTGTTATGATGACAAGTCTTTGAATAGACCCGTTTTCCAATAAAGCAGTAAGCGTGCAGAAGAATAGGTCTCCAAAAGTAGCTGCAGACTCCACCAGCCTGCTTAAAAACAGAGCCCTGTTACGGCATATCACTTTTCCCAGAAATTCATCAACAAAGATCTGTCGCTCGTACTGCATATTTAAGGCCCAGACACTGAACACTACGGCTGAACTTAAGACTTGGAGAATGGCGTTCAAAACATACCTCAACCAGATACAGAAGCTTTCTCAGACACGCTGGCCCGCTGTAAGCTGTTCGGGTCGTTGACTGAATGAATGCGTGTGGAGGTTTTCTGTGTTAAGGAAAGACACTAGACTATACAGTTAACAGTTAGTGGTTTGGACACACCTGCTTATTTTGCTTATGTTTCTTTGAACTGAGAGATAACATATATTAGTTTATGCAGTGACCAAAACAAGTACAAAACAGATCAAAGCTGTCTTATTTTAGATTCTTCTCTAAGTTCATCTTCTTTGCCTTGATCGCTACATGCCTAGACATCAGCTTTCCTATTTGTATTTGTCTTGAAAACAGATTTCCTGCAGTTGAACATTTGTTTCTCGGTGAGTCCAAACTATTTACTGCTGCTGTATGTATGCGTGGATTACGCCCCTTAGAGACGGTGCAGCTAAACACTCAGTTTACTCCCATCAGAGGGCTTGAAGGAGCTCTATGGCAGCTTAAAGTTGTGTATTATATGTTATTGTTTTCTTCTGTAAATACATGTTAGTATATATGTTTACATCATACATATTGGTGTTTAATTTATTGATTTGCTTAGTTTATTTTTATTCATTTCTGTTTTTTTTTTCTCTTTGTTTTCTTCCTTTTTTTCTTTCATTAAGATGATCGAGGAATAGGGTTTGCATGTCATGCTGAATTGAAGCATATTCCTTAAGGATGAATCAGATATAATAGTATTGGCTTCGTCTATAGGGTCTATTAGTGTTCCTTATTTACAATGTATAATTTCTATTAACAGCAGCCAATGCAGGCCAGCCTTAGCCTTAAATTGTTGTTCAGAAGCAACCACAGTTCATGTACTGTAAGTGATTGATTGATAAAGTAAGGCAATTGGAGACAGATTGAGTCCCACTTTACAGTTTTTTAAGCTGGCGATAATAAGGAACACTAATAGTTCTCAATAGGCTTTTTAGTAACAGCCTCGTATTTAAGCTACTACTAATTATAATGGTGATGTTAATGATGAGAATGAAATGTAGCAGCATTTTTTTGGTTTGTTTTTGTTTATTTTTGCGTGATTTTTGAAATGGTTCCCTGCTAATATGAACACTGGCCTTCAGTGCTATGTCTTTTTCTTGAAATCTCTAAATTTAGGGTAGTCGTTTGTGGAGTTAGAGTTCATTGTAAAGGCACTTTAATACCAGAGGGAGTGTTCTGCTATCCAGAAACTGACCACATGGTGAGTGTGTCTCTGGCACCCTCTGCTGTGATACCCACTAATATCCAGTATTGTTTAAGCTCTGCCTTAGGTGGACGAGGGGCACCTCACATACAACAGAGCACAACACTCACACTTCCACGGAGCGGATTATAGCTTGTTCTGTAGTTTCTTCCACGGATTGCAGAAATTGTACTTATGAAGAAGTGTTTTTGTTAACGAGCACTTCTAGAAGTGTTCGTTTGTTAAAGCTGTATTTTCAAGGTGTTCTTGAGGAGCTGAGTTGAACCTGTGCTCAACCCAGGCTCAGGCTGGAGCGTTCTTGGTGTGATGTGCAAAGTTGCCAAAATAACCCACCTTGCAAAGGACAATATGTGAAACAACAATTTCCCTACACAAACACGTTCCCTCCTCTCTCCTCCGGCTCCCTCTGAGGTTTGGTCTGTTTATGATTGAATGATGTAATACACAGCGGTACGGATGGAAAGAAAACAATGCTTACTGTAGCAAAACAAAAGTAAAGGTCACAGTATGTACTGGTGCCAGACAACTCTTATGAAACAATAAAGTAAAATGGCATTATTTTCATGTTTTGTTCTTCTTCAATCGTCTTCATGTGGCTTCCTGTGGTCCTCCAGACCGGTCACTTGCATAAAAACATGTTTTCTCCGTTACGTGAGCTGTGTGAAATGTCCTCGATGCAAGTTTGTTTATGTAGGACATTTCATACACCAAAGCATTTTACTGTGTAAATACAGAAATACAAGCGCACAGGACTATCAAAAGGAAAACTGTTTTAGAGGGAGTTGATGGGGGGAAAAAAACAGTAGGTCAGAGAATTAATAACTAAGCGACAAAGTATATAAAAGCAGGATTTTCTCTACATGTGGGGCCGGTCCAAGATCTTCTGGTGGCTTCCGGTCAGTGATTTATAGACCAGCAGCAGCACTTTAAAACCTATTCTGTACCTCAGAGGAAGTCAGTCTAACAGTTTTAGAACCAGAGCAGTGTGCTTTGTTTTCTTGGTCCTGATTAAAACTCCTCAGGCTTCTGAATGAGCTGCTGACGTTGGGAATTCCAGTTAAGAGGTGGTTACAGTAGTCTAGCCTGCTGAAGATAGAAGTATAGATGAACTTCTGTGGCCCACAAAACCCTTGAGTCAGGTTGTGTTTTTATGATGATGGAAAGCTGTTTTGGTGATTGGTTTAATATGGCTGGTGAAAGTGAGAACTGAGTCTATTATAACCTCAAGATTTCGAATTTGTTCTTTGGTTTTTAGAGCCTCGCAAAATTTCAAAACTCTACCAAGTTCCCTCTTTGTTGCAAAATGCGGTGATCTGTGTATTGTTTTAATTTAACTTAAGTATTTTTGCCTCACCCAAATGTTTGTGACCCATACAGTGTCATTGGACTGTAATCATATTGTGAGAAAGCCAGATATATCTGTGTATTATCTGCTTAACAAAAACAAATTTCTTCTGTAGAATTGGGCCCAAAGCCCATGTATTGCTGCTGTTGGAACAAAACCTTCTATTTCCATGATGAATAGGCCAAAAGAAATGGTAACAGTTACGTTAAAAGTACAGTAGGTGTTTTCCTTGTCCTGTAAAGTTATCGTTTTTGTGATACAAGGTGTCCAGAAAGCAGCGATATAGATTAAATAAAAGAGGCCTGAGGACTGATCCCTGGGGGCTCCCCTGGTCACAACCACTCTATCAGGCTCAAAGCTGCCAATAGTAACAAAAGAACACCAGCCTTTTAATCCAGACCTAAACAATCTAAAGACTTTCAGAAAGTTTTACCTAATATTACAGCTGATTATATAATCTGTGAAGTCAAATGCAGCCATTTGATATAGAAATACAAGAACAGGCACTTTATCTGAGACGCGTATCGTTTAACATTGTGTAGTTTCAGTCCTGTGCTGAGGTCAGAAATGAAATTTTGTCTAAACAGTTTAAAAACATGGCAAATGTTTAAATTTGTGTTTAAGCCACAGCACTTCCATTTTTGAAAGTTTTCTTGTACATGCCTCGCTCTAAACTCCTTTATTCCATGTACTTAAGTTAAAAATGTGAGATGTTTTGTGCAAGTGACCTTTTCTAAACTTTCATTTTGACACTGTAGGCTTTTTTTGTGCACAGCTTCAACAGCAGGTCCACCACTCTGCAGAAAGGTCAGCAAAAATGAAGTGTCTTTCTCTGACACCTAGAAAAAGGGACACAGCTTTTTAAAAGACACGTCTGAGAGGTCCTGTCCTGCGGTAAGAAACCAGAGATGGACAGTGGGAAGTTCCATGTGCTTCAGTACAACTTTTAGGATGTGTATATGTCATACTTCTCACCTGAGTTTTCTCAATGTGCTTCAGACCACAAGGATCCCAGAAGGAGAAGAACAGCATTAAACAAACTATGTTGATAGGTGCTTCATGTTCCTCTGCAGTTCTATAGGGAGGTCTGTACTCGAGGGGTTCTGATCTGGCTGTGGTATTTTTAACTCAGGTTTGTTTTTCATTGGCAATTATAATTAGACTTGAGTTTTATTGAACTGATTCTTGTACCTCTGACAGTAACATGAGGATGTTTAATATACATCATTCTATCGGTTTAATAATTTGCTTTTCCTTAGTGCATTACATATTATGTTCATTTTAAAATCTTGTTTTACTACTTGAGTAAAACTCTAAAATATGATGCAGTTGTTGGAATACTTAGTTTTTAAAATACTTAAGTGTTCAAATATACATTTTCTTTTTCAATGCATTTTGTCTAAGCATTGTTGCCAGAATGCAACAGTTTTGAACAGTTTAACTAGTTTTCTGTGATTGGTTTTTCCACAGCGATGAACACAACATGGACTTTAGAAAAGGGCTTAAAATTAATGGGTAGCTAGAACCTTTGTAGAAATGTAGTGGACTCACTACAACATTTGTCTATCAAATTATTAAAAGAAAAAATTATACTCAAGTACAGATAATTGAAAAGGCACAGAGATAGTGTACTTCCACCATTATTACAGAATTATTACTTTATTACAGTATTCAAAGTCTTTATTTACAGTTTATGCTCATTCATCATTGTCAGCCTGTGGGGCTTGCAGTACAGTTAAAGCACTACAATACTCCTACAAAACAGATACAACGTACAAACAACATAAATAAACCTAAAAAGTTCCACCCAGCCTTTAAAGTCCACTTGTGCAACATTAAATGAGTTGTAATAGTGCACTAAATTCTCTAACTCTGAGGAGTCAGGACAAGGTGTATGGAATAAAATACCTATTAACTGAAAATAGAGTGCAATGATGTTGCCTAGCTGAAGGTACTACCCCTGAGGGTACCATCCCAGTTCAGGTTTAGTACAGTTCCATTTAGTACCTCTTTTAGTATTCCATTTAGTATTGAGGGTCTCAGTGTACAAAGACAAACAACAAATAAGTCGTTAAAACAGCACAAACATCAGATTTTCATCCGATACATTCATACAAAGCTCACTCTGTATTACTGAAAAGTCCAAACAAAAACAAGCTACAGTTACTAAACAGATTCCCTGTAGAGTTCAGTGTGTAACATCACTAGAACAAGTCTATTATCAACGTAAATCTGGATTACTGTACATGTTACAGAAACACAGTTACAAATCGCCATTAAAACAGTAGAAAAGTTAGAAATGTAGGTAGGCCTTCTGAGAGTGTTTGCCACATTAGACAGAAATTGTTTAAAGCATAAAACCACTTTATTAATATACATGACTAGTGAACTCTAAATATTGTTGATTAAAGGAAACCGTGTGAACTGTCACATGTTTTGACCTTCAAAGGTCAGAGAATCTGTCAGAACAAATCTGTGCAGTTCTTTTCTTTATGAACAGCACATTTTAAGAAGTGTGGATTTTATACAGAAACTCATGATGTTTAAAAAGAATGACAAAAAATAACCTACAAAAATCTACTTCTAACGTTCTGTCTATCAGTTCTTTGGTATTGCTGTATCTTTCAATGTTTCCTTAAATGGGAAACACTTTCATTCACTTTCTGCAAAAAAGAAAAAACAAAAAAAGATCCTCTATTTTAGAAAGGCAGCATCTACATTTCAAACATCATTCACTGGGTCAGTTACCTTAACATGGGTTTCTGCCCAGACATCTCGCCTGCCTTAAAATAACCTAGTTCACCCGTTCTCTCATTCAGCAACGATCAACTGTACACACAGCTCACATACATTTCATACACAATACAAAAGAAAACAATGGGATGTACATTAAAACACACATCTTCAGTCAAAAGTTGATTAAATCAGTTTTTTTTTTCTTAAATAATTTGCTGTAAAGACTTCTGCTTAGGCTCCAGTACACCCAGCAACCCGGTCGGATAAGCAGCTTGGAAGATGGATGGATGGATGATTCAGTGTTAAATTGGGTTGTAATGTAGCCCCTAAGCATTAATTCAAATGTATGTAATATAAAAAAAAACAAAAAACATTTTAAATGTTTTAAAAATTCTTTTTTGTTTGTATGTGGAATTTCAGAACTGTTGGAAAAGTGTCCCAGCTGGCACCTTCTGAAGCAAAGGATGATTACAGAATTTGGAATTTTCAATTCATTTTGATTCACATTTTTTCCATTAAGGAATTCCATAAGTGCTGTTCTGTAGTACTGATGTCATCACTATTAATCTAAAAAAAAAATATAGAAAAACCTCCCTCCAAACTCTTGACTGGTACCTTGCATGTAACACAGGTCTGATGATGATGATGGTTTATGAAAGCAGATGTTGGCAATGTTGGAAGGTTGACCAGGAAAACGAAAGGCCCACAGCTTCTGATTCTCTGGCCTTTCCCTCAGACCACTGCCTTTGTGCCCAAGAGGAAGGCACTTCACCATCCTCGTGGCCGCGGGTGTGTTTGCAAACTTCTCCCGTAACAGAAGGCCATTTACTTGAATGGAAGTATTGAGGTTTGTTGTGTTTAGACCACAGTCCGTCATTCGTCACACTTCTCTTTTCACACTCGCTGCTCTATCATAACAAACTCTCCACCAGCATACGTTCTGTAGTACTAGTCATGTTTGTTTACAGAATGTCATGTCCTCAGTGACAGGGGTCAAAGGGGTACTTGGTGACCCCGCCATGCAGCTCCACAACTGACTCTGCCCACGCAATGATGTCGCCAGTCATGTGACCCCCACAGGAGGAGAGGCTGTAGATGTCGTGGGGTGTGAGCACATGAGACCACAGCTGCAGATCTGAGATGTCCCCCACAAATGCCTGAGTAGCATCAAAGCGGCCGCCCAATGTGTCCTACAAATAAAAGGAGAGCGGAGTAAGACCACAGGTATGCATATATTTTACTATATAACTATAGCACTTATATATATATATATATATATATATATATATATATATATATATATATATATATATATATATGGGTGTGTGTGTGTGTGTGGATGTGTGTCTGTTACCTGTTCCTGTCCCAGTACGAACACTCCTCCTGGTTTGATTGGGTGCCAGGCAGACAGGTTTTCTCCAGATCCTCTCTTTACTCCATCCTGATACGCCTCCCAGAGTCCATCCCGCGTCGACCATGTCACACACACGTGGTGCCATTTCCCATCACTCAGTGAGAGCGGTAAAGTCACAGCCTACACACACAGTACACACGCACTTAGAATATCATGGGGGGCTAGCTTAGGTAAAATATTTGCAGTAGGAGCAGGAATCAGGTTATTAATAAATATGTATTTAATTTTCATTATTATACATTAACAATATATATATAGATAATGTAAATTAACTAAACTGCTGTCTGTAATACTATGAGCCGTTAACACACTGGAAAAAAAGATCTTCTTGTAATTAGTGTATGGTTTACACATTTGTAAAAGACTTCACTCTTATATCTTCCTCTCTCGTCCCCTCACCCTGTCGTTGATCAGCAGCTCCATTGGATTGTTTCCCCACTCAATCAGCACAAGTTCATTGGCCTGTCCCGGGACTGAGTAAGAGAATGGTGTTCCCAGACCCGGTCCTGCTCCCCCCTTCATCCACAGACACAGCGTCAGGGCGAAAATCTCGTGCAGCAGTGTTCTCTTGACTCGTCCATACATGTAGTTGGTGCGCATGGGGAAGCCGATCTGGAAACCTCCGGAAGCTTTGCTCTTCTTTCTCGAGCCTGAGGTGGGAGAAGGACCAAGAATTCACCACCATAAAGGATTTCAGGGGCCCTGGAGCATACCAGGAATTACAGGTGCCTTTTTTAAATGTATTATGTTATTATCATCCCTGTTAGGGTTGTGAATGTGTGAGCTCTCTTTATGGAACAGTTGAGTACATCATGCAATCTTTAAACAGTACATCAGGGCTTTTGTATTTCAGTTTGGATTGTAAACTTTTGTCAGGGAGGCTGAAATGTCTAGCTCCTTTGTGTGGTTCTACATGTATATAGTCGACATGTAATTGTAGATGTACACATACATATCAATACATACTAATACAATTTTTAAAAAATATGTTCCTTTTTAAAGTCCTTGTGTTTATTTGTATTTATTTTGATGTTATATATTGTCTCTACTGTAGAAAAGTCTTAGGGACCTAAGCTTATTGTTTAATAGAACACCATATATCATTAAAACTGATATAAATAAGCACAAATTAGCATAAACTCTATAAATATAGACTTTGCAAAAAGTAAAAAGTGATGTATTCATGTAAAAGCAAAAGCTATGCTTTTAATACTATTTGAATAAATAATAATATAAAAAAATAAATAGCTGAGTAAATAAAAGCTTCCTCTCTGAGAAAATAGCTTTTTACAATTATGTCCTCAAGTGCATCAAACGTTTGCATAGTACTGTATATATGTGTGTATGTGTGTGTGGCTGTGTTGGCCCACCTGTCTCTGAGAGCCTGTGTGTGAGGTGGTTCAGCACTGCATCCAGCTTGCTCTGCCCGCTGTGGCCTTGTGAATGGTATGACATCCTCGGGTAGCCATGCCCAGCCGCATCGTTGTCGTGGTGGCTGTCGTCGTGCTCTCCATTGGCAAGGTGAACATCGTCGTAGCTGATGTCATGATGGTCTTGGCTGTCATCATGGTGGTCGTCATTGTGGTGCTGCCCATCATGGTGCTCGTTGTCTTCGTCATGGTGCTCATGCTCATCCCTGTGGCTGTCATGACCACTGTCGTCATGATGTCCAGTGTGGTGATCGCTGTCCCCATCCTCGTCTGTGTCGTGGTGGTTACTGCTGGAGAGTGAGGTGGTGTGGTGAAGCATCTGCTGCTCTAGAGCGGCGATCTTGCGCTGCAGCAGGTCTTTAAGCGAGCTGGAGTAGGTGGTGGAGGTGTTTCGCGTCTGACAACACAAGAACAACACAGATCACAATCCCAACAGTGTAAATGGAAAAGGGTGTCACTAAACAAGTTCATCACCAGCACCACAAATACCCCTTCCTTGCTTTTTTTTCCTTGCATCATTAACATTGACCTGTGTTGAGTGATGACCCCAATTGTAGCAGATCAGCCAAGAAGTTTAGACTGCAGTGTGAATAGAACAGCAAACAACAGTTCTTCCCTGAGATCCATAGTTATAATGACTCCGGCTCTTATCAGTAATTAGTTCAGCTGGATTTATTGCTGTTGTTTGTTTATCACAGCAGTAGTTTATCAGTCTGGCCTTCGTCTTCTTTACATTTGGTGCCAGTCAGTTTTCTTTCCTGGCCTCTGTGTGGGCACATTGCCCACTGTGCCAATATTACCCACTGTGCCAACCAGCTGCTCTAACCCTGCCAACTCTGTCCACCCATCCGCTACCCCCGCCAAGGCTGCCATTTGACCTCTCCTCATCTCCAGGAACCATCTGCACAGGAGCAGGGCGGGCAGGGACAGGCAACTCTGGCCAATAAGTCAAGGATGCAATGCTGCCCCCAACAGCAGCCCTGCCGTCAAGTCAACAGTATGAGCAATTGAGAGATTTGTTTTAAAGAACATATTCATCTATTATTAGTTTCTTGTAAACTGTTATTATCATATGTGCTGTGTAAAGAATGCATATCATTAACCAAATACAGCAAAGTGTTATTTACTCTTAATGAGCCTGAAATCTAGATTTTGTATAGAGTGATGTCAGTGTTCTCCCCTGCGTTGTTCTCTTTTTTTTGTCTCTCTCTCTCAGCTAATCCATTTCTTTGCCCAGATTAAGGGGGCTTAAGATGAAGCCACACTAATCAATTGTGATCTTCATCAGCTGACCCTCCACTTGCACTGACATATGTCCACCTAGCTACCACACCTCACTCACTGAGGATGAGAGAGCAGTGGAATGAGAGTAGAGATGGAAAGGTTGGACTTTGTTGAAATGATGAGGCCCAATCAGAGAGAGAGAGAGAGAGAGAGAGAGCGAGAGAGAATGAGAGAGAGAGAGAGAATGAGAGAGCGAGAGAGAGAGAGAGAGAGATTAATCGAAATGGAGAAATGGGCATGGACTAATGTAAATCTAGGTGTCACCTCTATCTAGGCCATAGCGTTTGATCATTATTGGGATTCTGGCAAAGTATTTGAGATCATTCTGATGCAATAAACATTAATCAATCCAGAGACGTCTAAAATGTTATTTTGGTGGTCGTTGTGATGCACAGATAAGGAATTTCAGCTCAGCTATTTTTGTTTATGGGAAGAATAAAAGGTGTTTATGAAATTGCTGCTGATGAAAAGAAGTGATTCAAACATTTTGTATGTCACCAAAATGACAACACATCCTCGGTGCTCACTAATACAGTCAATTATAGGGAAAAAAATTATATTATGTTTTATTTACTTTTTCTATAAATAAGTGCCTTATAATGCACTTTTTAAAATGCATTTACTTTTTAATGTAGCCCCTGTTTTTAGAAGGAAAAACTTTTATTTTAAGTTCTATAAAAAAATAATTCAGTTCAGCATTCAAAACAACAAATATTGTTGAAATATACTGAACGGTATATGTAATTTGTGTTGTCTTTCAGTTGTTGATGACATAAAATGCTGATAAAACTAATAGGCTACTTCAGGATACAGGATGTGGCACTGAAATCATTGAAATTGTGACCTAATTAAATACCCCTGGTTTAGACAAACCAGAAAAATAAGCAAATGCAAAAAAAGGAAAAAAAAAAAAACAGGCCAGGAAAACAAAGCGAGACAAATTAAAATGAAGTCAAATGTTAATGTTAAATCTAATTATAAAGTTATTTTAATAAAATAATGAATTATAAAGTAGTTTTCTGAAAACTGCTTGCTTTAACTTCTTAATAATTCAGAAACAGAGAAAAACATTAACTGGATTATATTATGCTATTATAGTGACTATAGTGATCACTGCATGGATGGAAATGCTGGATTTTTTAGGACTGCTCGATACATCACTACATTCATACAAATCCTATATGAAAATTGAATGCGTATGACTGCTGTACTGTATTGTTGCAAAAAGTTGCAAAAGGCTTGGAAAGTGTGTTACATTATCTATTGTATTAACATCATCCATACGTTGGTTATTATATAGTATTTTTTCATGTTTGTACAATCCAAATGTATTGTGTGAAAAACTATTATTCTTTTCCTTAATAAGACGGTTTTGGGAGATTTGGTTATGTGTGTGTGTGTGTGTGTGTGTGTGTGTGTGTGTGTGTGTGTGTGTGTGTGTGTGTGTTTTCTCATCCACCCGGGTCCTACATCACATTAAAGTCAAGTAAAAAAGTAGTTGTGTCACTGCATTAGGTTATGAATCATATAGTTAATAACCTGTTATGTGCCTTACATATTCACATGGAGCAAAATCTCTGTTCTTCATGTTTGGTGGGTAAAGAATGTGACAAGCTGTATTTAATGACCTGTATTTAAAACAGGAGATACTGCTGCTGCTGCTGTGGTTAATTTTGACTAAGTATTAAGCTGCTGGAATAATGGGCTTGTTTTATATCACTATTTTATTTAGAGCCTAATTTGTTTATTTGCTTGTATTTTTTTTAAACTTCCAGACTACTAAGGGACATCCACTGTCCCCTCCTTTATTCTAAAGTCATTTGTTAAATTCAATTATTTTTTGTTATGCTGAGATGTGTGCGAAATTACTAAAATGTCTTGCAGTGCTTTAAGTTTTTGTTTTATTCTCTTTTAGCTTTTTAAAACTTCTGGGTGGTAAAAAAAAGGGTCTATAATCTACACTCACATTTGAACACTATGAGTTCATCACAAATAAAGATAATATAATACAAGTAAATAAAGGTAAATAATCTGGTAATATGAGCTCTAGGATGCACTAAGAATTGTTTTGCAATCACATCTTGGCCCCATTAATCAAACTATAATCCAGTGGTGCCTAAAGATTCTTTGCTCTACACAGTGAACCTATAAGGTAGAAAAACAGTTTGTGGCCAGTAATGTAAGGTTGAATGCAACAGTGTAGTTGAAGCACAAACTTAACAACAAACTTACATCCTTCTGCAAGTTTTACGCAGTTTGTATTTATTTTTTTTAAAATGTGACTTTTGCATAAGTCACATTTTATGTTTAATGCTAATGTTAAAAGCTTAATGTTACACATTTGTTGAATCTGTTAAAATTCAGCAGTAAATAGAAATTCTGCTCTAAAATTTATAGACAAATACTTTATTTGAGTGTACTGCCTCTAGTGGATGTGTTAGCTTATTTTCACTTTGACAGGTGTGTTTAATGTTGTACGTATTGTTTGTGTTTGAATTCTTGTTGTCATTTTTAAGCTTCTGCCAAAATGTGGAACCAGCTCCTCCAACACTCTGGGGTTTGTTTGTTTGTTTGTTTGTTTGCTTTCTTTTTTTCTCTCTCACCTGCAGATTCTCCAGCCTCTCCTTAAGAGCTGTCAGCATTCTTTCCATCTGCTCTGGTGTGGATGAGGGTGAAGGGGTCAGATCACTGGTGCTGTGTTTATCCCCTAGTGCTGCCTTCCCCCGGTGATGCCCATAGTGACTGGGCTCTGTGGCGTGGGTGCCATGGTGACCACTTTCAGGAGCGTAGCCATGATGACCACTGTCAGGTGTGGTGGGGTAGGTGTGATGGGCCAGGTGAGGAGGCACGTGGTGGTGCTCAGTGTCGTGGGTTGCCAGGCCGTGCCCGAAGCCCTGACACAGGGTCAGCTTGGCGGTGAGCTCCCGGATGGTTTCCCTCTGGTCCAGGATGGTTTCCTTCTGCTGAACCAGGCTCTCCCGTAGGTGCAGGATTGTGGCCTTGGCCTCCTCCGACATGCCCCACCAGGCACTGCCGCTCATACCTGGCCCGCTGTGGTGCCCGCTGTGGTGCCCGTTCATGCCTGGCCCACCCGCTCCTGGGACAGCCCCAGAAGGGAAGCAGGCAGGGTCAGCATCAGCTGGAATGGGGGTGCATATGAAACGGGGGTGTGAGAGGTACTCAGTGTGCTCTGGGCCTGGCATGCCACTCCCACCACACCCTGAAAGAAGGAGCAGCGCATAGAGGACGAGAGGAAAGATCCATTCATTCTTTCTTCTCTGAAGTGGAACTTGAGGCGTGAACATTGAGTGAAGAGAGTAAAGCTTCATTCTGAGGCGCAGAGTGAGTGTTTGTTAAAGATATGGGTGCAACAAGGCACAAGGGGCGCCAGTTATGTCGTAGGCCGCATGAGAGCTAAAGTTTAGCAAGTTTGTTAATAAAGAAAAAAAATATTGTCTGGCTTCTTCAGTCAAAAATACTTTAGTATGCAGCAACAATGAAGAGGACAGTTGTTACAGATGAACCTCCTCTCACTTCTTTTTACAGTTCACAGTCCCTCTTCTCTTCTCCAAGGGCAGCAGCTGCTGTCAGATCAGTGTGTGTTTGTAGGTCATCACCTGCGAAGAGTAAAATTTCACATTTACTTATTTAACACAGAAAATGTGCATAAACGGACACTAAGTGCCTGAGAGTCTGTTAGAAAGACTCCCTCTGTCTGTCTCAGGACATTAGGCTAAACATATGTTACAGCTCTTAGCTGTTAGACAGACAGATAAAGAAGGGCAGACAGTAAGACCTCTGACTTAAACCTAAATCTGCTAAAGATCCAGCATGCGGCCACACTTTCTGTCTACTTACTTTCTGTCAGTTTTTCTCCCTTTCTCTCCGAATAAGAATAAGTCCCATGTTCACAATCAACCATGATCATTTTGTTTATTATTACACTTACATATATCTACTGATACCTGTTTTTTCTCTTACACATTACCTAATTTATTACTGCACTACCTTTTTTACCTTCAGTCAGGTTGTATAGTTTTGTTTTCATAAGCTCTTGTATATATTATTTTTGACTATTGGAATTCTTTATTCTTCTTTATACTTCTTTGTACTGGGTTTTGTACTTGTTTTGTTCTGTGAAACTGCTACTGGCTGCTAAATTTCCTTCGGGATCAATAAAGTATCTATCTATCTATCTATCTATCTATCTATCTATCTATCTATCTATCTATCTATCTATCTATCTATCTATCTATCTATCTATCTATCTATCTATCTATCTATCTATCTATCTATCTTACATGTACTGGGAGTTTGTCTAGGTGGAATTGAGAAAATCATTAAGGGGTGATATAGAATACATAGCAAACAAATAAATACAATATCATAAAACCGACAAAGCTACAAAAGGCAATACCAAACATACACTGTCCACGGTGTCTACATGAAATACACGGGGCACTGTGTGCAGTAGAACCAGTATAATGTCAAATGTCATTGAATAAGCAGCACGCCAGCATTGATGACCCCCTCAGAGCATAAAAACGAGTACGGCCACCGATAATAAAGGTGTACGTTAACTGTGCGCATGTACGTCAGGCGCTGTCTTAATAGGCTGCGTCATCAAAGGGTCTCCCACACGATTAGGATGTGATTATCTGTATTTGTGTGGACTTGTAGCCTCTGGCCGTCCTTCGGCTGGCCCAGATTCAAAAGCTCTTACTGACTTGCTGTTGCTCTGCCTCTTGCTTTTGAGTTGTGGGATTTTCCAATTTGCTAATTACATTTAAAGCTTTTATTTATCACTGGAAAAATCTACTAATAGATCATATATCCATGGAAAAATATCTACTTCCACTACAAATAAAATCCCAGAGTACATATCAATCTGGACACCAATTATTAACCTTCTACAACAGTGACCATCCGGCCAAACCAACTCCACTATAAACACAGATATACTGAGATCCAATACCAAAATCAACACCACTCTATACATAACAACAACAAATGATACCTCGCTATGTAGACACACACAAACACACACATACACACATTGATCCCTATGTATTTGTGTTATTGGTTTCATTTGCAAAATACCTTTAATATGTTGATTCCATTTTTCATTTTTGTTATATCTTCCCCCTTGTTTGCTTATTAGTTTTGTTTGTTTTTTATCTGTTTTTTATTTATTTATTTTATATTTGTTTGTAAATGAATGTTTATTTGTGTCCCTATCCTCTCTCATGAATAATACATTATAAATAAAAATAAAGTGTAAATTGTCTTCCAAAGAGGGGGGGTAGTGGTGGGTCAAAATAAATAAATAAATAAATAAAAATAAAGATTTTATTTAGCAAAATCAAATATGCATAGCTTTAGCAGATCAGATACTTGCCTGAAACCATGTACACTTGTTAAACATTCACAAGGAGACTTGCATACGTGGTTCACGACAGTGTGTCGTATCTATATAAAAAGTGATGTTGCACAGCTGAAAACAGAAGTAACAGACTTAAAGTCTGAATATTTTCTGTATCAGCTTTGAGCTTAAAACAAATAAATGTGAGCCAAAAGGATATAAGATCGGGCAGCCCATTACGACTAGTCCTCCTTTATGAGCGTGCTTAAATGCTTACGAGCGCGTGCATGTGGTATATTAATTGGATTTAAAGATTAATTAGCTAAAGGATAGATGGATTGGGGATTTAAGCAACATCTTCAAGGCCTACGCCACGCCAGCGAGAAGTTTAAGAGCCTAAAAACAGAACGATTGTGACTGAAGGCTGGCACTGAGCTTTATATCATTGAACATGAAATTGGGTGAAAAGAGAACAAATGAAAGATTAAAAGAAGTGATAAAGATTGTGCTTAATTTGAATTCATTTCAAATTACAGCAGTATTATCATTATATTATGTATTTACATATAGTTTATGCCATACATGTGTCAACTGCTGCACACAGGTAAAAGCAAAGGAGCATGACCATAAATTTGCTATCAAATATCTTTACTGTGTTTTACTGAATTCTTGCCACCGTGGTGAACAGTAGTAGAACATTTAAATACAATCTTGATCTTAAAGTGTGCCCCATCCTTCTTTTGTGTGTGTGTGTGCATGTGATGAAATTGGGATAAAGTTAGAGATAGAGTTAATCTTGAAAATGTAGTATTACATTTGTTGTTACCTATACAACAGGTAACTCTAACACTCACACTGACTACAGGGGCCATCAAGCCAGTAAATCTTCATCTAATTCATTCACAGCTAGAACCCAGAAACATGTGGATTTAGCACACGTATGTTATATTTGCGGTTAACCGACATGCCTCAGTGAAGCCTGTCAATTATTGATTTACCAAAAGAAAATATTTATTTTAAATCAAACATTAATAAGAACATTGACATCATTTTAGCTATTGCAGTCACAGCTGAAGATTTTCAACAAAATCTGAACTGATGCATTTAGTTCTGTGTCCGACTGGCAGGCTCTGGATCGGGCCTGGCAGAGGGAACAGTAGTTGCTCATTATTGGTGGATGTTTGTGAATGTGTGAAAATTTCACTGCTCTGGCGGTTTGTTAAAATAAAAAAATGCAAAAAAGGCTTTTTAAGTGGACAAAAGGTTAAATGTTTTGACCAGGGCCGGGTTGACCCCTGTTTATATACAGCTGTATGCAAAAGTTTAGGCTCTCCCAGTCAAATTACATGTTTTGTTGATTTTCTAAGTTAAAATAAGTTAATAAACCCTCCATAGCATACTCCCTTGTACACATTTTACTGTACATTTACTATATATATATATATATAATTAAATTAGGTTTCTGTACATGCATATGGAACATGCTTGTCTGTGTGTTTGTGTTAAAGAACTTGGGAATCACATGTTGTCCATATTGTTAAGGCATTAGAGAGACAGACAGATGGCTGAGGCAGTGAAGAGTGTCAGAGCTAGTTTCGAGCCCCAGTCTCTCACTTCTGAGTTTATCTTGGTTGCTCTTCCTCCTGATCCAGCCTCTTAATGTGATGACTGTTTTGGATGGTCCTCACAGCTTTAGAGCCTCTACTGCTGAAGTTACCGAGCTACAGGCAGATGGCCTGGCTCTGAAGGGGAGCATTACTGACAGGTGGATTAGGACAGTAATTAGCTCTGAGAAGTGTCTGTTCTTAAAGGAAAAAAAACACAAAGCCTTAAAAGTTTCCTAACAGGATCTTACATAGTGCAGCGTGTTCTTTTCTCCTGGAACGTGTATTTATTCTTCTTTGTATATAAAATCTGCCTGTGTAAATTCATGTAGGTGTGTTGGATGCTTTTGGATCTGCCTCTGGGCTTTCGTTTGTGCTGGACTTGACTTTTTTGTTTGTCCGCCTTTTCCATGTATTGGTCAGAAGCAGGACCGGCTGCTGGAAATGACATCTGCACTTCCTATTGTTTGCTCCAGGGTGAAGATTCACTTAGCCAAGCCTTTGTAATCTTTAATACAACTAAAGGAGTCAGTCCTGCATGTTTGATCTTTTCAGATTAATTGTGATCTGTTTTCTGATCATTTTATGTATTTTTTTACTTTTACTTATTTCCAGTAATTATTTTCAATTTTCACATTTTTTATCATTACACTTAATATTTTTTTTAAATTTTAGAACACATCAAGTCTTGTACATTCCTTTCAGGTCAATGCACTTACTGTGAGTAACCAGCCCAAAGCTACCCAGGCTAGAATTGGGCAGTTGGGCTTAAAGCTAAACAGTGAAAAGCCGAAACAAAAGTGCTGGTTGACTCACATGCTGACAACACAATGATTTTTTTTAGGCGCCCCCCTCATGGGACATTTTTGGATTCAGACTAATACAAAACTTCTTTACAGACAGATTATAGAAAAAATACAGTAGTATAAATTAGAGTACAATTAGAGCTTGATTTGCTCTATTAAGTGTACATTTTAGTAACTATAAAATAAGAGATGGTACTAAATATATAATAATTTAATAGTATTAATGTAAAATACAAAAAGGGAGGTAGAAATGGAGTCATAAGGTAAATTCAAGACATTTGTAATTGTCTTAAAAGTGTGTATTGAGCTTGACTGCCTGTTAAAAGTTTCACAGTTCAGAAGCCACTCAAAAAAAGCCACTCAACTTTTCCCATGATAAAAAGCCTTCTAAAAAAAAGTGATAAAAATAAAACAATGAGAAAGAAGTGCAGTTCTTTTTTTGTTTTGTTTTTTTGTTTTGTTTTAATTGTTGAAATGCATCCAATGTAGTAGCTCCTTCAGTGTCCACTTCAAACACAAACACATAGTACACAGTTTAATGTCAAGCCCAACCCTGACACACATAAGCTCTTAATAACATGATGATAATAATAACATAATAATAGCATGACTCATAATCATGCCTAGCAACGGCTTGTATATGTAGCTAATGAAGATACTGATGAAATATGAAATATGCAATATTCAAGCTCAGTTATGACAAAAGAAAAATCTTCCCCGCGCAACTCCAGCAGTAAATACAGCTGCTACTAACACAAATCACACTGCAGCATCTGTTCAGCTCATTCAGCATGGTTTGGTTGAGTGTGTTAATATGAATGTAAGCTATGGCAGTTAAGTTTGTGTGGTGTTGAGAAGAAGGACGGTTTGTACCTGAAAGAGTGCCGCGTTCTTTGTGTGAGTCTGATTGTGTCCCGTTAGCATGAGGTAGTTCAGTCCATCTCAGCTGCCCGACAGCTCGATGAGACTTAATCCAGAGGAATGCTTTAATTCACCCCCCCTGTCTCCCTCTCCCTCCCTCTCTCTCTCTCTCTCTCTCTCTCTCCCTCTCCCCCATGTCTCCTCCCATCCACTCTTACATCAACTAATAGTTCTAAAAAATATTGTACTATAGAGTGTTCATCAAAATTAAATGTTTTAATAATGAATACTATCTCATATTTTAATTAATTAAATTAATAAAAGTAATGTAAGGGCCGCTGAATCATTAGGAAGCAGTATAGTCCTCACTTAGTTCTGTTTTATTTATATAGCTTTTATTGCTCCAGAGCAGCCTTTTGGAAACAGGTCCAGATGCCCAATGCCTCATGAAACAATCGTACAAACTGAGTTTGTACAAGTTTACAAGGACCAGCACAGAGGTACTGGAATAATCCACATAAAACATCCATCAAATAAACCAGCGATGAGGTTAAAGTCAATTAAAGATCTGGGGCATCACTGTTTTTGTGGGACTCATACAGAATGTTGGACACCAATATGTGGTGGAAGGATACTCCGTATAAGTAATGAAGGATTCAATCTTTAGGAAATATGTTTATGGAGGGGTTGCTGTTCATGAAGCTTATCACTATCTAAGAGCAATATAGACTATGCCTCAAATCTCTGGACTATATTTACTGAACAATATACCCAGGGAGAGTAATAGAGTCAGTCTGTTTGCCAGCAACTTTTCTGGCGACTGTGTGTTGTGGGTCTTAATGGGATAACCGGCCTAATTAAAGTCCCAGTCGCCTCGACGACAGATGGCCACTGATTGAGGTCAGAGGGGTACATGCACATGACCAGGCGACCCATCAGCAGCCAGAGAAGCTGAGGTTAGGTTTAGGATTCGAAGTTTATTGCAGGTTAATTACTGTTCTAAACAGCGCACGCTCGCTTTATCCAGAAACAACTTTGGCTCAGAGGAGACGGTGGCCCAGAGAAGACCGTAGCCAAAAAAATGCCCAATCTGACCCTCGAAAACTGAATTCTAAGCCATGCCCAGACAAATTTTGAATGTATTTTTTAATTTTAATAAGAAGAATAAAAAGGGATTTCTTCATTTTGATCAATTATGCCACAATACTCTTAAACACATTGGTTTTATTAGTATTTCTAGGTCACTGAATAAATAGACAGTTCAGTGAGCAGTAACTATAAAATACAAAGCAATGTAGTACATTCGCTGTCAGCTCCTGGCAGCATTATCTAATTTGGTAACAATACTTGCTTCATAACTTTGGTACAACAGTGATATAAGCATGACTGATTATGTCAAGCTCCATGATGGCTAATTAGAGCCCACAGCATAATATACTTTTTGAGGTAAAATACTGTCAAACATAACATCTATAACAAGTCAAATTACTGAATGAAACCATTTATTCATTACATCTCATGAAGGCATAAGAAATCTGTTATAAATGGTTTTGTCAGTTTTATTTATGTCATTTATGTTTTAATTAAATCTTGTTTATTTTAAAATAACCTCTTGACCACTGGTGTAATTAGGATATTCTGGGCCCCAGTGCAACAACGACAACTACAACAACAAGCGATGCTGAAGCATTTGTATTGGTCGATTATCAAGTATTTTTGCACAGTGGTGATATCATACCAGATGTTGTGAAGAATTTGTGATAAAATTTATGATAAGCATTACTAGAAGGAGATTAATAGAAGTCGCGGTGGTCTTTGTAGTGTTGATGGAAGTTCACTGGTGTGTTGATAAGAATTTGAGTCAAAGATGTACAGTCTATATGAGTTGCCCAATCAAAATTCCCTTAGACTTGTATCAAGAGGCAATTTATCTGTCAACACACAGTGCAATGCAGATTCAATTCCTGTGTGTCAAAGATCTTCATTCACATTTTCATTCAGTCTTTCATTTAAATTTTATTTATACTGTTAAATTTTATTCATACTGTTAAATCTGCTTTATATCTGTATTAAAAGTTGTGGTTAGGGCATCACTCACATCCAGCACCAATAGATTTTTGAAAATATGCAGACTTATGTAAAGTGTGTTTGTGTATGTGTGTGTAGCAAAATATACAAACTTATAGATCTGTGCAATAAACCAAAAATGTAAATAGCTTAACACAACAAGTAAACTTTTGGCCAGTGGCATAAGATGTGGTTTCTCCAAACTCAACACAAAATACCACTTTTAATAATTACTGTAGTCTTAGAATTATTCAGGTAAGAATTTTTCATAGAATCCCTCAAAATAGCTCGCATTTGACAATCAGGTGTTCTCTCCAGCACACATAATGCAACTAATCAGGGGCTTCATTAGGTCCATCAGATGTGCTTAAGGTAAAATACATGAGAGTGGCGAGAGGTTTGTTGACTGTGATAAATGGAAAGAAAATCAAGAAAGTTGTCCAAAGAGTTTTCATGTGCTATAAAGAAGATCCTGCCTACAGTCAAGAATGGCAGGGGCTCTGTGGCTGCGTTGCCTCCTCTAGCACTGGAAAGCTGCAACATGTGGAAGGCAAGATAAATTATTCAAATATCTGGAAATCCTAGGAGAAAACGTCATGCCCTCTGTGAGGAAGCTAAAGCTTGGGCCTCATTGCACCTTCCATCAGGACAATGATCCTAAGCATACCTCAAAGTCCACCAAGGCCTGGTTTCAGAAGAAGTTCTGGAAGATTCTGGAGTGGCTGTCATGGTTACCTGACATCAGCTCCACAGAAATGTTTTGGTGGGATTTGAAGAAGGCAGTTGCAGGATGAAAACCCAAGAATATTACTGAACTATACGTCATTGTCCATGAAGAATCAACTAAGATTCCTCAGGACGCTGCTAGAGGCTGGTACTAAATCATCGGAGTCTCTCTCCCCTCCGTCTTGGACATTTACATCACCCGCTGCATCCGCAAAGCAACCAGCATTGTGAATGACCCCACCCACCCTTCACACAGACTGTTCTCCCTCCTGCCATCAGAAAGAAGGTACCGCAGCGTCCGGTCCAACACGACCAGACTGCAACAGCTTCTTCCCCCAAGCCATCAGACTTCTCAACACAACTCAACGTCTGAACTGATATCTTTTCTGGTACATGTACTCTCTCTCTCTCTCTCTCTCTTTCTCTCTCTCCCTCTCTCTCTCTCTCTCTCTCCAACCATTTACCCCAGATATAAAAGGGAAGCATTTTTGCACAAAGCATTGCACTGATAACTTTACTACCTCACTGGACTCTATTTATTACACATTGCACAATTTGCACACTACCGGCAATTATTTATTATTCTCTGTCTGTACTGTGTTGTGTTGTGTTGTCTGTCCGCACTTGTTTGTTTGTGTTGCACTTGTGTCTTGTATGCACTGTCTATGTTGCACCATGGTCCTTGAGGAACGTTGTTTCGTTTCACTGTGTACTATGTATGTAGTTGAAATGACAATAAAACCCACTTCACTTGACTTGACTTGACTTAAAGTAGAGGCTATACTAAATACTAAAGATGCCTGTCATAAAGGGGTTGAATCATTTTGAGACTACAGTCATTAAAAGTGGCGTTTTGGTTGAATTTGGAGAAACTTTATATTAGTTTAAATAGTTTTAGCTTGATTGGTTTATTTATTGCAAACAGCGGAAAGTTTGTATATGTGGCTAGCTAACCTAATTTGCAATGGGGGTTGAATAATTTGGATTGCACCTGTATATGTGGAGGGTATTATAAATGCTGAGTCACTCTGATAATGCTTTAACTTATGAACTATGTCTATGTGCTGACATACTTGCACAGCCACAAAGACCCTTTCACTCAAAAGCTGTAACATTTTCCTTTCTGCCGGGGAGACAAGAACACCTTCTAGGAATTCTGATCTCTAATCTCTCATTAGCGTGAAGGGAAAAGGGCAGCACCGCCGCGCACTGCAGCAGCGAAGTGACTCACACATGCAGTGGAAATGCAGTTACACACAATTAACCCTGGAACAACACCAAGTGGGACAGTGCAGGTCATTGTGTCCTATTAGCCTCCATTTCCTGGCAACTGTATAGCCCAGATATAAACTGCATACAAAACCAGACACTGCAGTCCTACTCTTCAATAAGAATACAGTTCCAATCATGATGACATACTATTTGAAATACAATTTAATATTATAGCCAGCACTTTTGGATGCTGTCCTTCAGTGTTTTTAGTATCCTTGGTACAGTGAGAGACCGTAATATCCATAAAATATCTTTTATCAACTTGATCCTAAACTGAAAATGACAGAATTATAGCTATACACGAAAAATAAAATCACACACATTACATCTTTTCATTGTAAGATGATAAATAACAGGTATTTTTTCAATCTTCTTTTTCCTCCCCTTCACCAGTCAAGGTGCCAGTCATTCTGGGGGGCTATCTTTACAGACACTTTTGTCCAGACAAGCACATTTTAATACCTGCTGAGTTCCATTGACTATGATAGAAAGTAATGAATCAGTCTGGTCAGTGGGCCAACAACGGTCAGGGCTGTATTATGGTGAATAGTTCTTTTGTCTGTGTTTTAAGGTTGGTTTGTGTAGTATAGTCAGGCTACCTAACGTCTCTGTGCCTGTTATCCCTTTATCTGTGTGCGTCAGTCGCTAATACAAGTAAGTGTGAGAGGAAACAAGGAGCCCCAAATAGATTTACCACTGGAAAGACACACACACACACAATGTAAAAAACAGAGCAGGCATAGTGACCGATGACCAACCCAGACACAATTACCGCCGGAAAGACAGACAAAGACACACTCAGACAGATTTGTCTGTATATCTAAATGGATCACTGATCAGACAGATTTATAAGTACAGTGTACAGACGTTTTGAGGGGTCAGGGGCTCAAAAGGACCAAGAGGCAACCTGTGAACTAATTGAATTGAAAATATTAACACTTTTTCACACCAAGACTTATAATAACAGCCAAAATAACACTATTATATCAGACTGTTATAACAGTGATAACTTGAATTATAACTCAACCGTGCATAAATAAAGCAAATCCTCAGCAACTCTTACTGCCTGTATTATATTTAGTTGTTCAAAATTACTAAATAACAGCAGTTATTTATTATACAGTTAGTTTATGTTTTGTGTTTCTCTGTGTTTCTCTGTGTTAGTCTGTGTTTTGTGTTTCTCTGTGTTAGTCTGTGTTTTGTGTTTCTCTGTGTTAGTCAGTGTTTTGTGTTTTTCTGTGTAGTCTGTGTTTTGTGTTTCTGTGTTAGTCTGTGTTTTGTGTTTCTCTGTGTTAGTCTGTGTTTTGTGTTTCTCTGTGTTAGTCTGTGTTTTGTGTTTCTGTGTTAGACTGTGTTTTGTGTTTCTGTGTTAGTCTGTGTTTTGTGTTTCTCTGTGTTAGTCTGTGTTTTGTGTTTCTGTGTTAGACTGTGTTTTGTGTTTCTGTGTTAGTCTGTGTTTTGTGTTTCTGTGTTAGTCTGTGTTTTGTGTTTCTGTGTTAGTCTGTGTTTTGTGTTTCTCTGTGTTAGTCTGTGTTTTGTGTTTCTGTGTTAGACTGTGTTTTGTGTTTCTGTGTTAGTCTGTGTTTTGTGTTTCTGTGTTAGTCTGTGTTTTGTGTTTCTCTGTGTTAGTCTGTGTTTTGTGTTTCTGTGTTAGTCTGTGTTTTGTGTTTCTGTGTTAGTCTGTGTTTTGTGTTTCTGTGTTAGTCTGTGTTTTGTGTTTCTGTGTTAGTCTGTGTTTTGTGTTTCTGTGTTAGTCTGTGTTTTGTGTTTCTCTGTGTTAGTCTGTGTTTTGTGTTTCTGTGTTAGACTGTGTTTTGTGTTTCTGTGTTAGTCTGTGTTTTGTGTTTCTCTGTGTTAGTCTGTGTTTTGTGTTTCTCTGTGTTAGTCTGTGTTTTGTGTTTCTGTGTTAGACTGTGTTTTGTGTTTCTGTGTTAGTCTGTGTTTTGTGTTTCTGTGTTAGTCTGTGTTTTGTGTTTCTCTGTGTTAGTCTGTTATTTGTGTTTCTGTGTTAGTCTGTGTTTTGTGTTTCTCTGTGTTAGTTTATGTTTTGTGTTTCTGTGTTAGTCTGTGTTTTGTGTTTCTCTGTGTTAGTCTGTGTTTTGTGTTTCTGTGTTAGTCTGTGTTTTGTGTTTCTGTGTTAGACTGTGTTTTGTGTTTCTGTGTTAGTCTGTGTTTTGTGTTTCTCTGTGTTAGTCTGTGTTTTGTGTTTCTGTGTTAGACTGTGTTTTGTGTTTCTGTGTTAGTCTGTGTTTTGTGTTTCTGTGTTAGTCTGTGTTTTGTGTTTCTGTGTTAGTCTGTGTTTTGTGTTTCTCTGTGTTAGTCTGTGTTTTGTGTTTCTGTGTTAGACTGTGTTTTGTGTTTCTGTGTTAGTCTGTGTTTTGTGTTTCTCTGTGTTAGTCTGTGTTTTGTGTTTCTCTGTGTTAGTCTGTGTTTTGTGTTTCTGTGTTAGACTGTGTTTTGTGTTTCTGTGTTAGTCTGTGTTTTGTGTTTCTGTGTTAGTCTGTGTTTTGTGTTTCTCTGTGTTAGTCTGTTATTTGTGTTTCTGTGTTAGTCTGTGTTTTGTGTTTCTCTGTGTTAGTTTATGTTTTGTGTTTCTGTGTTAGTCTGTGTTTTGTGTTTCTCTGTGTTAGTCTGTGTTTTGTGTTTCTGTGTTAGTCTGTGTTTTGTGTTTCTGTGTTAGACTGTGTTTTGTGTTTCTGTGTTAGTCTGTGTTTTGTGTTTCTCTGTGTTAGTCTGTGTTTTGTGTTTCTGTGTTAGACTGTGTTTTGTGTTTCTGTGTTAGTCTGTGTTTTGTGTTTCTCTGTGTTAGTCTGTTATTTGTGTTTCTGTGTTAGTCTGTGTTTTGTGTTTCTGTGTTAGTCTGTGTTTTGTGTTTCTGTGTTAGTCTGTGTTTGTGTTTCTGTGTTAGACTGTGTTTTGTGTTTCTGTGTTAGTCTGTGTTTTGTGTTTCTGTGTTAGTTTGTGTTTTGTGTTTCTCTGTGTTAGTCTGTGTTTTGTGTTTCTCTGTGTTAGTCTGTGTTTTGTGTTTCTCTGTGTTAGTCTGTGTTTTGTGTTTCTGTGTTAGACTGTGTTTTGTGTTTCTGTGTTAGTTTGTGTTTTGTGTTTCTCTGTGTTAGTCTTTGTTTTGTGTTTCTGTGTTAGTTTGTGTTTTGTGTTTCTAGTCTGTGTTTTGTGTTTCTCTGTGTTAGTCTGTGTTTTGTGTTTCTGTGTTAGTCTGTGTTTTGTGTTTCTGTGTTAGTCTGTGTTTTGTGTTTCTCTGTGTTAGTCTGTGTTTTGTGTTTCTGTGTTAGTCTGTGTTTTGTGTTTCTCTGTGTTAGTCTGTATTTTGTGTTTCTCTGTGTTAGTCTGTGTTTTGTGTTTCTCTGTGTTAGTCTGTGTTTTGTGTTTCTCTGTGTTTTGTGTTTCTGTGTTAGTCTGTTTTGTGTTTCTCTGTGTTAGTTTGTGTTTTGTGTTTCTCTGTGCTAGTCTGTGTTTTGTGTTTCTCTGTGTTAGTTTGTGTTTTGTGCTTCTCTGTGTTAGTCTGTATTTTGTGTTTCTCTGTGTTAGTTTGTGTTTTGTTCTGTAATTTTCCTGCATAAAGCTGGAGCAAGAGTTTTAAGTTTTTTTGTTTTATTTTGTTTTAAAGGCTAGAATTTCAAATAAACAACATCCAGTTAGCGGCATTTCTGAAGCTGGAAAGATTGAGCAGAGAGGTCAGCTTAGCAGAGTGGAAGGGCCAGACTTGTCTAAGTCAAAGGCTTCAGTAGCTTGAATAACAGTAGCAGTCAGAAAAACATATCTGGTCGCACAACAAGTCAAACTAGTTACGAACACCACACTGAGTTCCACCCAGGTCAGCTAAAAACTGAAATCGGAGGCTACAGTGGGCAAACAATCACCAAAACTGCTAAGCTGAATATCGGAAAATATTTTGCTTGGTCTTATGAATTTTGATTTCTGTTGCGACATGCGGATAGTAGAGTCAGAATTAACCATAAATCACATGAATCATTGAACGCAGCCTCTCTGAACTCAACAGTTTAAACTGCTTGTGGTGTTGTAGGAGTTTGGGAAATGTTTTCTTGGCACCCTGTAGCACCAGCCTAGCATTGTTTGAATGCCATAGTCTATGTAAGTATTGTTGCTAACTATACTCATTCCTTTATGGCTGCAATCTTCTAACAGGGACTTCTAGTATGATAATGCACCATGTCACAGAGGACAAGTCATCTCAAACTGGTTCCAGTACAGTGTACTTCAATGGCCTCACCAGATCTGAATTCAGTAGAACACTGTTGAGAGGTGAAGGGATGGATTTGCAGCATAAATGTACAGCTGACAAATCTGCAGTAAATGTGTAATGCATTTAAGTCAACATTCTTAAAATAATGTTCTTATGTATTAATTATTAATTAATTTATTATAGAGAATCTGATGCGTGTATAAACCACTTGAGTGAGCAGCCACCTAGACGGTACAGGTTAAAATACTGAATCAGAAACTTGCCAGGATTGGTGTGTGCTGTTATTCCCATGCACACCCTATAGGGGGTGTCTCTGTAAACTCATTAACTGAGGTACAGAGTAATCCTTAGCACAGAGAGTCTACACGCTGCACCCATTCAATGATTTGTGCTCATGATCTTAAAACACTGGGAGAAGAATTGATGTTGTAATCTCCAGCGTAAAGCAGACTATGCTAACGTTATTTTGGGGTATTTGTTAACCCTCTGAGGCAAAAGTGAGATGGAGAACATTCCAATGTGACCACAGTCCCTCAGATACAGGTTCTGAAGTTAAGGTGTCTCATTTGAGTGATTCTTATATTAAATATAGATGCTAAAAACTGCACGCCTAAATGTTTGACTTGTGTTTGGTCTGCTAGCACAGGGTCAGTCACGGACAAAGAATGTCTATATATACACATATGTATGTTTATATATACATATGTGTGTGTGTGTGTGTGTGTGTGTGTGTGTGTGTGTGTGTGTGTGTGTTTGTGTGTGTGTGAGTGTGTGTGTGTTTGTGTGTGTGTTCTGGGGTGGAGACTATAAAGGTATGCAAATGTTTACTGTAGTATTAAAGTAATTTAAACATTTTTTAATTTATTTTAATACCTACCCCTCATGCTTTCAGGGGTTTTTTCTTCTCTTTTTAATGCTTATAAGACAAGATACTGTGCAAAAAATAATAGCATACAATTATCATTTTCATTTGCGTCTATAAGGTGTAATACTGGGTACCTATCCTTTTTTTATCTTCTAAACATTAACTTGCCTGATGAATTGGTTAAGTAATCATATTAGGATACAGTGATATGTCATCTATGTTGGCATGTCAGTAGAAAAACTATTCATAGGGTGTGATTTTAAAATATGCTAACAAACAGGTCAAACAGGTCAGTCTTAGCAGGCTATGCCATCTTTGTAAAACATTTTTATTAATAGATTAGAGCACTCAGGAATCATAGGGTCATTACTGAAGTAAACCTAAATTTAATTAAATTCTGTGATGCTTTATTATTTTTGACAGTTCGCTATATGCCACACTCCTGCTCGTTCTTCTGAAATCCTGGGCACTAATAGCTCTGAGGCTCTGATTACAGTCAGCCTGAAGAGCATTAGTGAGGACAGATATTGATGTTGAGTGATTATTTTTGGCTCACAAACTTCCCTCCAACTGGTGATCTTAGGCTTATGAGCAACTGCTCCAGAGCGCCTCATTCTATTGGCTGTGGTTTTATATGGAAATTTTACAAGCCATGTCAGTCGTGGTTTCAAATCCAAAATTTAACAAGTCAGGAAAATAGTTTAGTTCTTTATGGTTTAATTCTTAGAAGTAATATCCAGACACATTGTTATTAACATAGACATACTTAACTCATTGACAGTAACTTGATTTAAACTTTAATTTATTTTTTTTTAAAAGTTCAGTCAGATAAGAGAGCTTATGCTAGCCATCCTTGGAAGGTTTGTATTGGTTTGGGAACAGCTAATTTTGCTACCTAGTGCTAAAATGTGTGTGTCCCTTGCTGTCTCTAGTCATTGCTGATGCTATAGATTATGGATTGCTGTTGTTTATAGATTGGGTTTAAATAAAACATAGGATTATGTGAAGTAGAACTTGGCAAATATGTGTCAATATTTCACACCTGGTACTTGTACTCTAGCAGGAACAGTCAGTGAATGCATAGAATATGTATGTTTCTCAATGTGTATTTGAATAACAGTGAAAATACTGTGGTCCCTACACCTCTGTGAACTCAGACCAATGAGGAAGATCTTTGGAAATGTTCTACGAGCTTTTAGAAACAGCATCTCCTGTAAAGTTTACATTTATGTTCTGTATACTTATATTGATGTTCTTTATTACATTAAGTTGTTATTAGCTAATGCGAAAATGATTAACAGTGTCAAAGTGTGATCAACTAAATTAGTGTGTAATGACGTACTTTAACACATCACTACTCACCACATTCAAACGAGCTGGAGGCAGGAAAATAGTCAGAGGCACGTTCTAAGACCCCATGCATTCCGTTCTTTATTAGGTTTAAGCATAATAACGCAACTCTTGGAGAATATTGCATTTCTGCATTAGCAGCATATTACAGTTTCCAAAAGCAATTTTGCTGCCTCGTTCTGTCTATGTGCGGTCCTATGTACACTCTGTCTCAGCATACATTTCCCAAAAAGACGCCAATATTACATTTTCTAAACAGTGCAAAATGCAGAAAATATGTTTTTGTTTTTAAAGAATTAGAATGAATGCTTAAGAGTGGACCTTCAGCTGGGATTGGTAGTAGATGTGGCGGCCAGTGGCGGTGGTGTAGAGTCCTTTAGTCATTCTTCTCTGCCTCAGTGCTATTCAGAGCCCAGTCCCGTTACCTCATTGTTATTCATTCCGAGTGAGGGAGAGAGAGGGCGAGAGCGAGAGAGGGAGGGATGGAGAGAAAGTGAGAGAGAGGGAAGACATTGTCTGAGAGAGAAGGAGAGTGCAAGTGAGGCACTAGCCTAGAGCCTAGAAGAAGTCTACTCTGTGTAAAGCTGGGAGGAGAAGAATTCACTATTTGATTGCCACTTTATTTATTTATTTATTTATTTTCATTTTAATGAGCCGGGCAGTGAGTTGAATGTGGTGAGCAATGAGCTGCCGTGTTCAACTGCACCACATCTCTGACCTCGTTTCGTGAGAGTGAAGCTGGGGGGAGGCAGGGGGCATTCAGAGGGGGAGTGGGGGAGATTTAGCACAGAGCAGGGTTTTTACTACCCCCCACAATCGGAGGCGAAAAGCAACAGTGGGGCAAAGTGGAGCGACCGAGGAAGAGAAACGTAACCTTTTCACAAAGAGTTTACAAAAACAGCACTTAGAAGATCCTGCGAGGAGGTCTCTGATGAGCACAGAGAAGGTAAAGCTCCATACACACACATAATACACTCGTAGAACCAAATGATGTCTCGTAGATCAACAGGTGTTTTATGAGAATGGAAGGAACTTGCTTTTCCAGCTCTGTAGTCTGCCAAAGCTAAGACGTATAAGACGTAAAAGCGTATAACTTTGTGTTTTTGTAAATATTTTAAATATATAGTCATGTCCCTACACATATATTGGAAACAAATGCTACATTTCGTGTTTAAGCACATACTCTTCAGATCATGGTGATGCAGGGTGGATGGTTGCTGATTAGGCCCTGGAGCACTAAATAAGCTTGAGGCACTATATAGACTAAAACACTTAAAGCCATTCCAAACCTTTGGTTTATGTAAAGAAATATTATACATTTCAGCCATTGATTTGTCCCAGTTTGAAGGGAATAGGTCATCAGAACCTGCCCAGACTCTTGACTTCCAAACCTCTTAAGAACAGCAGTCACTCTTCTGCACTAATTATCAACAGATGCCATGAAAACGCTTTGACTGCTGAAACTGACAGCTGAAATACAATGAGCACTTTTAAGTCGTTAGATTAAACTGAACAAAAATGAAATCTTGAATGAATACATAACTGGTGATTTATATACAGACACTTTAAACATAAAAGTTCTGTCTATAGGATGGGTTTTTGTCATGTCACATGGCATATACCACTTGACAATAAGACAAAACTTATAAATTGTTAATAAATTATTTACAAATAGTTTATTAGCGGCACCTCAGAAACCTCCCTTAAGAAGCAGTTATAACACATAATTAAATATTTCAATAATGACCGGTTATAATATATATTATGACATTGTATTGTCCCCGTAATGTTCATTTTAAAGTTCCCCTAATTGAGGGGATTAAAAGTGACTGACTTGGCCACTCATGAATGTCCTTATTTAAATTTTTCTCTATGTTTTTGCTGTTATCCTCCTGCAAGATTAAAACTGTTCACTGAGTTTTGAGGCATTTGGTTGGATTTGCTCTCGAAATGCTGTGATTTACTGACATTAACACTTGACAGACCACAGTAACAGACCCCTGGTGCATATCTATAATCTGTTGTTAACTGTTGTGCATGAACTAATGGCATGGCACATATAAGCAGCCAAATGTCCTGCAGTTATCAATCTTACATTAAAGCTGACATTGTGCACCATAAGCTCATAGTCAATGTTTTATTTGGAATCAAGTGCTAAAATACAGAGCTGAAATATAGACACAAATGTGTGCAGCAAATCACCTCTCCGTAAGAAAGGTTTCGTAAGGGGAACTAATGTGCACTAACGGTGGTGCTTGAAAAAGACAGGGTTGAGCTCAAATTGGAGACAGCGCAGTAATTATCTCCACTCATTCATAACCCCAAACTGGAAGTCTCTGGACATGGACCTCTGATAATCCTCTGATGATCTTCTGATGATGAGGCTGAATTTAGTCAGTGAAGCCTGATTGATTTATCAACAGCAGATTTTTCACACTCTAAAACTAAACGCATGAGTTTATTTTATTTTATTTTATTTTATTTTATTTTATTTTATTTTATTTTATTTTATTTTATTTTATTTTTGTATTTCAATTTGTTTTTCTATTTATTCAATTCCTTAAAGATTCTTGATGTATCATTCTTCCAAGCTTCATAAGGATCCATCTGAGATGCTTTTCCAGCAGTCGTCCCAAGAGGTGTCTGTGGCCATTTAAAAACATTACAATATTAAAATTAGATCTGGTTTGGAAATAGGCATTAACAGTTTATGCTTATAATATAATAATTTATAATTCTTTATAATAAATATTTTTAATTTTGACCCCAAAAAACAGATTTCAATCCGTTGGGATCTTCAACTATGAGAAGAAGAATGAAGTGCATTAATTCTCAGAGATAAGACAGGGTAAGACAGGATAAGGGAAAAAGGAGAGACGGGTTTATGAGTGATGAAAGTGTCACATAACAAATGATGGAAGGTGACAGAAGCCCAGGGAGAGAGAGAGATCAGAGTGGTGAGAATGTTTTCTTTGTGTCGCGCTCTATCACTTGATATGGGTTAAAGTTTTCCGCCTAATCTCTCTGCAATAACAGCAGTATGAGGGAGAGGTTTGAAGGAGGCGGAGGTGGGGTTGCGTCTGAAAGAATAATCCGGACCGGAATTCCTCTCCGTGCCTGCCAGCCTCGGCCGCTGTGTCCAAAGGGAAGCTCTGTAAAGCACATGCTTGTTTGTTCAGCGCTCTGACACTTGCCTGGACCTTCAGACACACTGTCTTCCTCCATGGAACTATGACACACTCAGTCGCATGTGATTCAAGAAACACTATAGCATTATGTCTCATGTTGACCTGAGCAAAGGAATCATGAGACATTAAAAAAACAGTTATTAAACCAGATGATACTTTGTTTCATCCAAGCTAGCTGATATATACCAATTGTTGTGTAGAATTTACCCAAAATTAAGATTATAAAGTTAAAATTGAATGGAATTTTGGGTAATTCATACCATAAGCTGCCTTAGATGGCCATGTACCACAGTGAACTGTAACAATCCTGTCAAAACCCACATTTAAATCAGAAATTAAGAGTTCAGGTTAGAATGAGGCATTATAACTATTTGGTAACCTTTATAAATCTTTCTTGTCAATTTTAATTGTATTAATTGCATCCTGACGACAATCAAAATGTTGAAAATCTTTTGGACACTAAAACATTATCTAGAAAGAAGAAAGAAATCTACATTCATAACACTGATACATACATCGCTGTCATTAATGTTATTTTAAAACTAGAATAAAAAAATAGAAATTATCTAAAATTTCTATTTATTAGAAGTTATAAATGTTTCATCTCCTGTTAAGTTACTATTTTTGGGATGCAGCATTTGTTCTGACATGGTCAGTCACTCTGTCTCTCCCTCCCTCTGCAGGTGTGTGTGGTGTCATCCTAACGTTTAGAGCTGTATTCTGAGGGACGGAGGCTGCTCGGGAACTGAAAGCAACACAATGTCACGATCTGATGAGGTGAACAAAATGACAGAAAATGTCTACAAGGTAAACAGAGCTGCGACCCACATACCCACAATCGGGGGAAGTCATGGGCTGGTGTTTAGGGAACCAGCCTTGTGACTGAAAGTTGCCTGTTTGATCCCATAAACCAACAGGACACGACTGAAGTGTGTGTGTATGCGAGTGTTTCATTGCATGGATAGGTTAAATACAGAGATCTTGAATTTCCCTCTGGGATCAATAAAGTGTCTGTTTACCCAAAAACACACTAAACAACACATTCCAGCGTGTTTCAGGATCTCTTTTAGCTCGTAACTGTCTCTTTGTTCAGTGTTTTTGTTCCCAAGAGGCAAGTTAGCAATGTTGTCAATGATTGATATTTGAAATAAGACATAATATCGACAATAAAGACTGAAGTAAAAGGACTCTTCATTTGTATAAAACATATAAAAAGTATATGAAAAGTTCTGCAAGTGACTATTTAAGATTTTTACTTATTTTACAACTGTTAAATGTGATGCGACAGTAAATGTCACATGATTTGATTTAATCTCTCTCGTTGTACTTGTGTTATAATTGAACTGTGTCTGGTGCAGTTCAGCTGAGGAGAGTTAAAAAGCTTGATCATAACCCGGAGGAGTGTGACTGCTCAGGAGAGTTAATGTCAATTCTCCTAAAACTGCAATAGGCGAGAAGCAGACACGAGATTCAAAAGAGATAAAGGAGAAAGTTCAGACGTAGAGACGTAGACGTAGAGAAAGTTGTACACTGTAATCCTGGCAAATCTGGAGACCATGTGTGACTTTATTGAGATCTCTACTAAACCTCAAGAGGACACCCATGTGAGATTACTGGGCTTATCTGCTTTATAACTTTAATTTACGCTAAAGTCTCCTTTATATTTCTATCTGATATCATTGTCGTCTAGAAGATCTTTCTTTTTTGAGTTTCCTTTCCATTGGGTTGGAGACTGGACCCATATTTCTAGAGAGCTGTGCTGGAACATTGTCTGTTGTAGAACTAACAATAAAACAGAGCTAAATCTGAGAGTGTGTGTGCTGTTTTCAGGGTATCCTGGAGCAGTTTAACCCCAGCCTGAAGAACTTTGTCACTATGGGAAAGCACTATGAGAAAGCTCTGACTGGTGAGTCATTACTGCTCTGGTTCATTTTCACGAACACTGATTCAACACACAGCCAGTCTGTGAAAGCTGCTCTGTGGAACCCGGTTTACCCAAAGCAAGTGTTTCAAAGCCTCGTGACTCAATCTGAGTAAATCACTTTGTGGATAATAGAGCGTTAGATTCTAGTCACACTCTATGCTGGTGAACACTTTTTTGCAGGTGAAATAGGTGTTACCCCTCTCTGTCTGTCTTTTTCTGTACAGGAGTGACTGTCGCAGCTAAGGGCTAC
The DNA here is from genome assembly GCA_021613375.1 of Megaleporinus macrocephalus. Lineage (NCBI taxonomy): Eukaryota > Metazoa > Chordata > Actinopteri > Characiformes > Anostomidae > Megaleporinus > Megaleporinus macrocephalus. The sequence goes on from CM038705.1 coordinate 23,840,651, forward strand.
TTTGATGCACTGGTCAAACTGGGGGAGCTGGCCAGTGACAGCCAAGGATCCAAAGAACTGGGTGAGAGAAAGACTGACTGGGAGGTTGCAGAGGAGATAAGAAACAGGGGAAGGAGTAAGGGAAGTTGTGCGAAGGGAGCACACACAGAGAAGGAAGGGAACAGAAGACAAGACGAGACACTGAAAGAAGAGTGCGCAATAAAAAGGGGAAGGAGAAAATGAGGGAAGAGAGAGAGATAGAGAGAAGCAGAGAGAGAGGGGCCTTTGTTGAGAAAGATTAACAACACCACATGATCTCATTGTACTGTTGAAAACAGCGGGGGTGGGGGAGAAGAAGAAAAGAGGGAGGGAGAGAGAGGGAAGGAGAGAGAGAGCGCGAGCGACATGCCAAGCTCCACACACAGTGTGCTGTTCAGCGGGGGACTCACACGACCAACACACACCCAAAAAACTGGCCGGCAAATTATATGTATCAATACACTCTCGTTCAGTGGCAGGACAGTCGAAAGCACTGAACTCAGTGATCGCATCACAGAGTAGCTACTGCATGTGAGATAAGACTTCAGTCGAGGTGCCATTGTGCTTTGTTCTATACTCTCACTGTCCACTTCATTAGAATATCCAACTTTCACTCACTGACCAGTTTATGAGCTCCACTTACCTTATCATAGAGCCACTAGTATCATAGAGCCACTAGTATCATAGGGCCACTAAATATCATAGGGCCACTAAAGAGGTGAGCAGTTTCAGACAAAATCCCTGTATATGTTGAAATTCACAGGCAGTGAGTGGATTTGTTAACTGGAACATACTCTCCGCTAGCAAAGGTCCACAGCAAGCTTATCTGCTAGTCAAACTTATTTGAGGTAACTACAGATAACTACATTTAACAAATTGCTTTGTCATGCTGGAAGATTTGCTTTAGATTAGATTTTGTTGTTGCTAGGTGTGTTGTCTTAATCTTGCTAATTAACAGGCTAGCAAAGTTATGAGTTATGGTGTATTAGCAGTCTTGTAGAATGGATAGAGTGGCCCGATATCGTAAGACAGTCTTTAAAAAGAGGAATGCGTCAGTTTGCAATGATTCTCCTCATTTGTTGCTAAAGTCAACACTTGTGGGCTTATCTAACACACTTCACTTAAGCTAATAACAGCTAATAGCATAATAGCAGCACATAATAAAGGTGGTCTCTGGGATTCTTTTGAGGGGAAATGGCGGGCTAAGCTGACATGGTCTTGTCAAAGCAGTATTTGAAGGGGTGGATCATTTGGGTGGTGAATCTTTCTCAATACAGTGACACTGAAGTGAAGTGCATGTGTTGCTGGAGTTCTCACTACTAGATTGAAAATAGTTTTCGTCCGCCCAAAATACGAACCCATGATAGAATGGAGAGAATGGTTAACAAACAGAGTGCATGAGTGACGATGAGTGAGAGACGATGAGTGCGTTTTCCTATGTATTGTTGTGTTGGCAGAGTGTTCTGTGTATTTTGGAACATAGTTTTTTCTATTTATTTCTGTATGTCATTTCAGGGGACACGTTGTTCCAGATGGCTGAAGTTCACAGACAGATTCAAGTGCAGTTAGAAGATGTGGTGAGTTTCTATTTGTGATATACACAGTGAGCAAAGTGAGCTTAAAGGAAACTAAATGCGGTGATGTGAGCATGACTCCTGTTATAACTGAAATTCAAATATAAGTATGTTTGTCCACATACTTATATACTTATATCAGTCCTATAAATGGGGCTGTGAGGTTTGGGTCAGTTCTAAGTTCAGCTTGTTCCTTCCTGCTGCAGACTTTAAACCACAATCACAGTCAGCTGCTTTTATGACACCGGTGGGTAATTTAAACATGCTAATGAGTCTCTGTTAAACGAGTGGTTTGTTGAAACATTGAATTTAGACAATTTCCCCTTTAACCTGAAAGTTGTTGATTGGTTATGACATGTATGACCCAATTTGCCTTACAAGCTTTTTACTGGAACTACAGGGCCAATGTAGCCAACAAGTAATAGAAGCCCACCAATTAGCACTGTGCAAACTGAGTACTGATTAAACTGATAATCAAGTCTGAATATTGTACATACATTTCAGATTCAAAGCATCTGATAAGATACTGAGGCGATAATACTGAGTTATAGTTCAAAACTTAAAGAAACATTGATTGTTTGTGTGTCTGTTTATCTTTAGCTGAAGCAGTTTCACTCTGAACTTCTATCTCAGCTGGAGCAGAAGCTGGATCTGGACATTAAATACCTCACAGTAAGAGAGCAATTTACATCAACTTTTCTCGTGAACAATTGTAATACAAATTGCAAAACAATGTTTAGATGTCTCAGATTTTAGAAAGTGTTGGTCTTGAATTCAAATGAAATAAATCTGTCTTTATCCAGGCAACTCTGAAGAAGTATCAGAACGAACGCAAGTCAAAGGCGGAGTCTATTGAACGCTGCCAATCACAGTTGAAGAAGCTACGCAGGAAAAGTCAGGGCAGTCGGCACCCCAACAAGTATGGAGACAGAGAGATGCAGGTATCCAAGCTCAGTGCACTTTTTATAGTAACCTTTTTTTTTTACTGATCTACAGCCTCTACAATCCTAAGTAACTGAAAATCTGTTACCTTAACAAATAGAAATAGTGCAGGTCACACATATGTACAAATTAATTTATTATATAAAACTTATAAAGGACTTCATAGAAAACAAAATTTCCTTGAAATCGAGGAGTGGCATGTAGTAAATAAATACTATTTTAAAGTGTACTATTCATTTCAAAAACTACTTTTTGGTTTTTGTGATGTTATATTAGTAGCTCCAAAATGGTAAGGCAAAAACAGAGAAGGAAAAAACATTCTTCACTTTCAATGTAAAAAATATCAGCAATTTTAAATAATTTATGTTGGTTATTTCATCATAATTAGAAAAAACTGAGATACACAGGTTTTTTTGGACAATGATTATATATCTGTCTTTTTGGCCTACAGCAGTTTAGCTTCAGCCATTTTATATAGAACAGAACAGAACAGAGGAACAGAAGTCATTTACATACCTAATAATTGAAAGCACAGTAAGAAAAAGGAATAAAGAGAGGTTGGAAAATGGTGATGCAATAAATATACACAAACATCCCAAAGTTGACCTCAGGTAAGAAAAAAAAAATCTTTCCATACTTTTAATTATTTTTTTGATATGCCATGTGACAAATGGTTTTAGGCAGCCAGTAAGGGCTTATGTTCCTTACAAACCATTAAAAAAGCATCCAGTGTTCCTCTGATGAAGTTAAGCGTGTAAAAAGCTGCAACAGAAGAAAACACTTTTATATAGCGACTTTAAAGAATATGAAATAAATCATGTTTATTATTTATGACCACTGCCATGTTTTATCACATATAGCTTTTATGTCTAGTGTTTGTAATATTAATAAATGTAAAATAATAGTTGATTTTACAAAAATATGATTTTGTTTAGTACTAATTTGCCTCTGCATATATTTACCACATGACCAAATCATGGATAAACATAATCTGCTAAATCTTTAGTAACCGCATGTGCAGCATTACAGAATATTTCTTTTTACATTCTTTACATTCTGTACAGTTAGAAAATGTGTGTGTATGTGTGTGGGTGTATTTACTGCTTTGTTTGAAAAAAGTTTGTATGTAAAATGCAAAAGTTTAGCACTTTGTATTGCTGTTAGGCTTTCAGTGATAGTGTGACAGGGAGACAGGGAGTGATAGTGTCAGGTTGTGCTCTTTGTAAATATTTAGAGCAAATTCTATTTTAAAATCTATTATAAAGGTGCTATTTGTCTGCAGACCAGTTAATAAGAACTGAGCATTAATAAGAACTTTTCTAATTATGTGCTGACATGCTTTTGGAAGTGTCTGCATAATTTGTATGGTTTGTTTGATGTTATGGCAACATCTATGTGTTCCCTATGAGTACAGTTTTTGTAGGTAGTTTATTAGAAACAGTGTAAAAGAGGGTGAAGCTGATGTTTTGCTGGTGTTTTGGTTGTTGAGGTTCAGATTAGAGCTGGTACAGAACAGCAGCATTTACATTCACTCATACAGAAAAACATGAAACACCCAGAAAGACACAAATACTCGCTTGCATGTATACATGTGTGTGTGTGTGTGTGTGTGTGTGTGAGAGAGAGAGATATATACCCATTTGACCTACTACCAAAAACGCCAGCAAACCTATGTGTCCTCCGAGCATTTGTATGTAATGTTGATGGTAAAATAGTGGCACACTTCATTTGGGTACTGTACTGCTCTCCGGCAATTTACTTAAGAGTGTGATTTACAGTCAGTAAACTCTTTTCATCACCAAGTCCTCCAAGGAACAGGCAGGTAATTGGCAGGTTTTAATGGCAAAAAGTGTGAAACTACAAGAACAACATAACATTTGAATAAATAATGACATTGTAATGTACTATTTACATTCAAGTAAAGTTAGTCTAAACTAACAAACAATGAAGAAATAAACTAGCGGAAAGAGGATTTAACTAGTAGATATGCTGCATAACCGGACTGGAAAGAGCCAGACATATCATGAATATCATAAAAACAATTCATTAGAACATTTGTTTAAATAGATTATTATTTTGATGTTTTGCATGTACTTACATCTTAAAGAAAAGATTAAGGTGTAAAGCAGCTAGCAGTGTATTCATAACCATCTGTAACTTTCTGTGAGTAGTTTTCAAATGCATTCTACAACACATCACCTCCACTGCCAACAGCTTGAGCACACTTCTCTAGAATGGAGCATTTCATAGCAAAGTACGCTGAATAGCTCAACTTATATACAGAAATTTAGAAAAATTAGTGGAATTCCCCTTTTTATTCCAAACACACACAGGAAATATATCCCTCTCGGAAGTGTCTCTCTCTGAGTCTCTTTCATGTTCTCTCAGTATGTAGAGCTGATGAGTCGCAGGCAGACAGAGTTGGACACGCTGGTTGCTGTGGGTTACCGCTCAGCTCTGACGGAGGAGAGAAGGAGGTACTGCTTCCTGGTGGACCGCCAGTGCTCTGTCACCAAGCTGCTAATCAACTACCACTGCAAGGTACTAAACTACATTGCATTAGACTTACTCTTAAACTACAACATAAGTACAACATAACAGCACACCCAGACAACTACTTTCGAACAGCTAACCAAACATACCAGTTACTAAGGAACAGTACCAACTGCCAAACATACCAACTGCCAGGGCAATACAAAACATCCTACAGCTTTCAGAGTTTACTTTATATACACTTTATATAAACCTAGTAGTCTATATATGAGTGAGTACTGCAACACTGAGACAGTTGTTTATGAATGGGTCAATACTGTAAAAGTAAAACAATAGTTAATGTAAGGGTCAGCACTGTAACACTGAAGCAGTAGACCACTGATGGGTCAGTACTGTAATAGTAGATTATGGATGGATTATTATTTTAACAGTGAAACTGTGGTCTATAGATAAATTAGTAATGTTAACACTGAAACAGTAGTCTATGGATGGGTCAGTACTGTGACACTGAAACTGTAGTCTATGGATGGGTCAGTACTGTGACACTGAAACAGTGGTCTATGGATGGGTCAATACTTTAAGGCTATAACAGTAGTCCATGGGGGGGCAGGGCTGTGAATAGTCTTAGGGTGCGTCAGACTAAAACATTAGTATTTTGAAAAGTCAGTACTCTAACACTGAAACAGTAGTGTGTGGATGGGTCGGTACTCTAACACTGAAACAGTAGTCTGTGGATGGGTCGTTACTCTAACACTGAAACAGTAGTCTGTGGATGGGTCGGTACTCTAACACTGAAACAGTAGTCTGTGGATGGGTCGGTACTCTAACGCTGAAACAGTAGTGTGTGGATGGGTCGGTACTCTAACACTGAAACAGTAGTCTGTGGATGGGTCGGTACTCTAACACTGAAACAGTAGTCTATGGATGGGTCGTTACTCTAACACTGAAACAGTAGTCTGTGGATGGGTCGGTACTCTAACACTGAAACAGTAGTCTGTGGATGGGTCAGTACTCTAACACTGAAACAGTAGTGTGTGGATGGGTCGGTACACTAACACTGAAACAGTAGTCTGTGGATGGGTCGGTACTCTAACACTGAAACAGTAGTCTGTGGATGGGTCGGTACTCTAACACTGAAACAGTAGTCTGTGGATGGGTCGGTACTCTAACACTGAAACAGTAGTGTGTGGATGGGTCAGTACTCTAACACTGAAACAGTAGTCTGTGGATGGGTCGGTACTCTAACGCTGAAACAGTAGTGTGTGGATGGGTCGGTACTCTAACACTGAAACAGTAGTGTGTGGATGGGTCGGTACTCTAACGCTGAAACAGTAGTGTGTGGATGGGTCGGTACTCTAACACTGAAACAGTAGTGTGTGGATGGGTCGGTACTCTAACACTGAAACAGTAGTCTGTGGATGGGTCGGTACTCTAACGCTGAAACAGTAGTGTGTGGATGGGTCGGTACTCTAACACTGAAACAGTAGTGTGTGGATGGGTCGGTACACTAACACTGAAGCAGTAGTCTGTGGATGGGTCGGTACTCTAACACTGAAACAGTAGTGTGTGGATGGGTCGGTACTCTAACACTGAAACAGTAGTCTGTGGATGGGTCGGTACACTAACACTGAAACAGTAGTCTGTGGGTGGGTCGATACTCTAACACTGAAACAGTAGTCTGTGGGTGGGTCAGTACACTAACACTGAAACAGTAGTCTGTGGATGGGTCGGTACTCTAACACTAAAACAGTAGTGTGTGGATGGGTCGGTACTCTAACACTGAAACAGTAGTCTGTGGATGGGTCGGTACTCTAACACTGAAACAGTAGTCTGTGGATGGGTCGGTACTCTAACGCTGAAACAGTAGTCTGTGGATGGGTCGGTACTCTAACACTGAAACAGTAGTCTGTGGGTGGGTCGATACTCTAACACTGAAACAGTAGTCTGTGGGTGGGTCAGTACACTAACACTGAAACAGTAGTCTGTGGATGGGTCGGTACTCTAACACTAAAACAGTAGTGTGTGGATGGGTCGGTACTCTAACACTGAAACAGTAGTCTGTGGATGGGTCGGTACTCTAACACTGAAGCAGTAGTCTGTGGATGGGTCGGTACTCTAACGCTGAAACAGTAGTGTGTGGATGGGTCGGTACTCTAACACTAAAACAGTAGTGTGTGGATGGGTCGGTACTCTAACGCTGAAACAGTAGTCTGTGGATGGGTCGGTACTCTAACACTGAAACAGTAGTCTGTGGATGGGTCGGTACTCTAACACTGAAACAGTAGTCTGTGGGTGGGTCGATACTCTAACACTGAAACAGTAGTCTATGGATGGGTCGGTACTCTAACACTGAAACAGTAGTCTATGGATGGGTCGGTACTCTAACACTGAAACAGTAGTCTGTGGAGGGGTCGGTACTCTAACACTGAAACAGTAGTTTGTGGATGGGTCGGTACTCTAACGCTGAAACAGTAGTCTGTGGATGGGTCGGTACTCTAACACTGAAACAGTAGTCTGTGGATGGGTCGGTACTCTAACACTGAAACAGTAGTCTGTGGATGGGTCGGTACTCTAACTCTGAAACAGTAGTCTGTGGATGGGTCGGTACTCTAACACTGAAACAGTAGTCTGTGGATGGGTCGGTACTCTAACTCTGAAACAGTAGTCTGTGGATGGGTCGGTACACTAACACTGAAACAGTAGTCTGTGGATGGGTCGGTACTCTAACGCTGAAACAGTAGTCTGTGGATGGGTCGGTACTCTAACGCTGAAACAGTAGTCTGTGGATGGGTCGGTACTCTAACACTGAAACAGTAGTCTGTGGATGGGTCGGTACACTAACACTGAAACAGTAGTCTGTGGATGGGTCGGTACTCTAACGCTGAAACAGTAGTCTGTGGATGGGTCGGTACTCTAACACTGAAACAGTAGTGTGTGGATGGGTCGGTACTCTAACACTGAAACAGTAGTCTGTGGATGGGTCGGTACACTAACACTGAAACAGTAGTCTATGGATGGGTCGGTACTCTAACACTGAAACAGTAGTTTGTGGATGGGTCGGTACTCTAACACTGAAACAGTAGTCTGTGGATGGGTCGGTACTCTAACACTGAAACAGTAGTCTATGGATGGGTCGGTACTCTAACACTGAAACAGTAGTGTGTGGATGGGTCGGTACTCTAACACTGAAACAGTAGTCTGTGGATGGGTCGGTACACTAACACTGAAACAGTAGTCTATGGATGGGTCGGTACTCTAACACTGAAACAGTAGTGTGTGGATGGGTCGGTACTCTAACACTGAAACAGTAGTCTGTGGATGGGTCGGTACACTAACACTGAAACAGTAGTCTGTGGATGGGTCGGTACTCTAACACTAAAACAGTAGTCTGTGGATGGGTCGGTACTCTAACACTGAAACAGTAGTCTGTGGATGGGTCGGTACTCTAACACTGAAACAGTAGTGTGTGGATTGGTCGGTACTCTAACGCTGAAACAGTAGTGTGTGGATGGGTCGGTACTCTAACACTGAAACAGTAGTCTGTGGATGGGTCGGTACACTAACACTGAAACAGTAGTCTGTGGATGGGTCGGTACTCTAACACTAAAACAGTAGTCTGTGGATGGGTCGGTACTCTAACACTGAAACAGTAGTCTGTGGATGGGTCGGTACTCTAACACTGAAACAGTAGTGTGTGGATGGGTCGGTACTCTAACACTGAAACAGTAGTCTGTGGATGGGTCGGTACTCTAACGCTGAAACAGTAGTGTGTGGATGGGTCGGTACTCTAACACTGAAACAGTAGTCTGTGGATGGGTCGGTACTCTAACACTGAAACAGTAGTCTGTGGATGGGTCGGTACTCTAACACTGAAACAGTAGTCTGTGGATGGGTCGGTACTCTAACACTGAAACAGTAGTGTGTGGATGGGTCGGTACTCTAACACTGAAACAGTAGTCTGTGGATGGGTCGGTACTCTAACGCTGAAACAGTAGTGTGTGGATGGGTCGGTACTCTAACACTGAAACAGTAGTCTGTGGATGGGTCGGTACACTAACACTGAAACAGTAGTCTGTGGATGGGTCGGTACTCTAACACTGAAACAGTAGTCTGTGGATGGGTCGGTACTCTAACACTAAAACAGTAGTGTGTGGATGGGTCGGTACTCTAACGCTGAAACAGTAGTGTGTGGATGGGTCGGTACTCTAACACTGAAACAGTAGTCTGTGGATGGGTCGGTACTCTAACGCTGAAACAGTAGTCTGTGGATGGGTCGGTACTCTAACACTGAAACAGTAGTCTGTGGATGGGTCGGTACACTAACACTGAAACAGTAGTGTGTGGATGGGTCGGTACTCTAACACTGAAACAGTAGTGTGTGGATGGGTCGGTACTCTAACACTGAAACAGTAGTCTGTGGATGGGTCGGTACTCTAACACTGAAACAGTAGTCTGTGGATGGGTCGGTACTCTAACACTGAAACAGTAGTCTATGGATGGGTCGGTACTCTAACACTGAAACAGTAGTGTGTGGATGGGTCGGTACTCTAACACTGAAACAGTAGTGTGTGGATGGGTCGGTACACTAACACTGAAACAGTAGTCTGTGGATGGGTCGGTACTCTAACGCTAAAACAGTAGTTTGTGGATGGGTCGGTACTCCAACACTGAAACAGTAGTGTGTGGATGGGTCGGTACTCTAACGCTGAAACAGTAGTGTGTGGATGGGTCGGTACTCTAACACTGAAACAGTAGTGTGTGGATGGGTCGGTACTCTAACACTGAAACAGTAGTCTGTGGATGGGTCGGTACTCTAACGCTGAAACAGTAGTGTGTGGATGGGTCGGTACTCTAACACTGAAACAGTAGTCTGAGGATGGGTCGGTACTCTAACGCTGAAACAGTAGTGTGTGGATGGGTCGGTACACTAACACTGAAACAGTAGTCTGTGGATGGGTCGGTACTCTAACACTGAAACAGTAGTCTGTGGATGGGTCGGTACTCTAACACTGAAACAGTAGTCTGTGGATGGGTCGGTACTCTAACACTGAAACAGTAGTCTGTGGATGGGTCGGTACTCTAACACTGAAGCAGTAGTCTGTGGATGGGTCGGTACTCTAACACTGAAACAGTAGTCTGTGGATGGGTCGGTACTCTAACACTGAAACAGTAGTCTGTGGGTGGGTCGATACTCTAACACTGAAACAGTAGTCTATGGATGGGTCGGTACACTAACACTGAAACAGTAGTCTGTGGATGGGTCGGTACTCTAACTCTGAAACAGTAGTCTGTGGATGGGTCGGTACTCTAACACTGAAACAGTAGTCTGTGGATGGGTCGGTACTCTAACTCTGAAACAGTAGTCTGTGGATGGGTCGGTACTCTAACACTGAAACAGTAGTCTGTGGATGGGTCGGTACTCTAACGCTGAAACAGTAGTCTGTGGATGGGTCGGTACACTAACACTGAAACAGTAGTCTGTGGATGGGTCGGTACTCTAACGCTGAAACAGTAGTCTGTGGATGGGTCGGTACTCTAACACTGAAACAGTAGTGTGTGGATGGGTCGGTACTCTAACACTGAAACAGTAGTCTGTGGATGGGTCGGTACACTAACACTGAAACAGTAGTCTATGGATGGGTCGGTACTCTAACACTGAAACAGTAGTTTGTGGATGGGTCAGTACTCTAACACTGAAACAGTAGTCTGTGGATGGGTCGGTACTCTAACACTGAAACAGTAGTCTATGGATGGGTCGGTACTCTAACACTGAAACAGTAGTGTGTGGATGGGTCGGTACTCTAACACTGAAACAGTAGTCTGTGGATGGGTCGGTACACTAACACTGAAACAGTAGTCTATGGATGGGTCGGTACTCTAACACTGAAACAGTAGTGTGTGGATGGGTCGGTACTCTAACACTGAAACAGTAGTCTGTGGATGGGTCGGTACTCTAACACTGAAACAGTAGTCTGTGGATGGGTCGGTACACTAACACTGAAACAGTAGTCTGTGGATGGGTCGGTACTCTAACACTAAAACAGTAGTCTGTGGATGGGTCGGTACTCTAACACTGAAACAGTAGTCTGTGGATGGGTCGGTACTCTAACACTGAAACAGTAGTGTGTGGATGGGTCGGTACTCTAACACTGAAACAGTAGTCTGTGGATGGGTCGGTACTCTAACGCTGAAACAGTAGTGTGTGGATGGGTCGGTACTCTAACACTGAAACAGTAGTCTGTGGATGGGTCGGTACTCTAACACTGAAACAGTAGTCTGTGGATGGGTCGGTACTCTAACACTGAAACAGTAGTCTGTGGATGGGTCGGTACTCTAACACTGAAACAGTAGTGTGTGGATGGGTCGGTACTCTAACACTGAAACAGTAGTCTGTGGATGGGTCGGTACTCTAACGCTGAAACAGTAGTGTGTGGATGGGTCGGTACTCTAACACTGAAACAGTAGTCTGTGGATGGGTCGGTACACTAACACTGAAACAGTAGTCTGTGGATGGGTCGGTACTCTAACGCTGAAACAGTAGTCTGTGGATGGGTCGGTACTCTAACGCTGAAACAGTAGTGTGTGGATGGGTCGGTACTCTAACACTGAAACAGTAGTCTGTGGATGGGTCGGTACTCTAACGCTGAAACAGTAGTCTGTGGATGGGTCGGTACTCTAACACTGAAACAGTAGTCTGTGGATGGGTCGGTACACTAACACTGAAACAGTAGTGTGTGGATGGGTCGGTACTCTAACACTGAAACAGTAGTGTGTGGATGGGTCGGTACTCTAACACTGAAACAGTAGTCTATGGATGGGTCGGTACTCTAACACTGAAACAGTAGTGTGTGGATGGGTCGGTACTCTAACACTGAAACAGTAGTGTGTGGATGGGTCGGTACTCTAACACTGAAACAGTAGTCTGTGGATGGGTCGGTACACTAACGCTGAAACAGTAGTCTGTGGATGGGTCGGTACTCTAACACTGAAACAGTAGTCTATGGATGGGTCGGTACTCTAACACTAAAACAGTAGTTTGTGGATGGGTCGGTACTCCAACACTGAAACAGTAGTGTGTGGATGGGTCGGTACTCTAACGCTGAAACAGTAGTGTGTGGATGGGTCGGTACTCTAACACTGAAACAGTAGTGTGTGGATGGGTCGGTACTCTAACACTGAAACAGTAGTCTGTGGATGGGTCGGTACTCTAACGCTGAAACAGTAGTGTGTGGATGGGTCGGTACTCTAACACTGAAACAGTAGTCTGTGGATGGGTCGGTACTCTAACGCTGAAACAGTAGTGTGTGGATGGGTCGGTACACTAACACTGAAACAGTAGTCTGTGGATGGGTCGGTACTCTAACACTGAAACAGTAGTCTGTGGATGGGTCGGTACTCTAACACTGAAACAGTAGTCTGTGGATGGGTCGGTACTCTAACACTGAAACAGTAGTCTGTGGATGGGTCGGTACTCTAACACTGAAACAGTAGTCTGTGGATGGGTCGGTACTCTAACACTGAAACAGTGGTGCATGGATAAATAAAAACTTATAACACTGAAACAATCGATTCGGTCAATTCTGTCACGCTAAAACTGGAAGCTCATGGATGGGTCAGTACTGTAACCCTAAAACGGTCATCTATGGACAAATCAGTACTGTAACACTGAAACAGAAGTCTATGAATGGGTCAGTACTGTAGCACTGAAACAGAAGTCTATGAATGGGTCAGTACTGTAAGAAAATTAAAGTCTAGACAGAGTCAAGACTACAGCAGTGAAACTGGGCTCAGTGCAGTAAGGCTTAAACAGTAGTTCCATTTAAAGAACCATTTAAGCATCTAATTATAAACACTGTATTTACCTAAGAACCAATAAAACAACATCGGTCTATGAATGAGTCAGTATTGTAAGACTAAATCAGTAGTTTATGGATGTGTCAGTACTGTAATACATGTTTCTCTGCAGGTGCGGGAACTCTTGTCCCAGAAGTTGTCATCATGGCAGCAGTCCTGTTCCCAACCAACCAAACTCCCAGAGCGAGCGCTTAATCTACTGCGACACACGGCTCCTCAGGGCTCCGGGGCTGCTGGGATAGCAGAGGTCCTCCGACATGCCAAACTGGGCACTGCTCAATCTGGAGAGCAGGTGTGCTTATATTTTAATAAATATTCTTTAATCATGAATATTTAGATCATATTTAAATGTTAAAAATCCTAATAATATTATTAAGGTCTATAGGAGGAATCTGACTGGTTGCTTTCTTTTCCAGAGGTTGTCCATACAGGAAGTTCCTCCCTTGCTAAACGGTGAGGCCAGCAACCGCTCTCAGCAGCAGCGGGGGTCTCAGTCAGGCTCCTCTGACCCCAGTACTCCCTCTCTCCCTGCGCCATCTGCAACCAGCACGCCGCAACACACCTCCCCTAACGGCCCCACCCTCAGTGCCAGCGTCTCCGCCAGCCCCACCCAGTCTCAGTCCAGTTTACAGTCTCCGCCTTCTGCCATTTCTGCCTCTCTCTCTCTCAGCCCGACCTCCCTGCAGAGCCTGGCGCTCCCCCCAAACGCTCCACACAGTCCTCCACTTCCTCACAGTGCCCCTCTCTCCCGCGCCCTCACGCCTGTGCCTTTTGCTCTCCAGCAGGGCGGTGCCACCTCCCCACCAACCTATAATCCTCTGCTGCTCAAGGCTACTGAGCTCTATGCAACTTCTACACTGCCACTGCCCAGGAGACAGCCTAGCGAGACTCGGACTGGGATCTTCGGTAAGGCTGACATCTCTTTTTTATTTTATTGCAGCGTTTTTCTCTCTATTTCTTCATTTATTTTATCTGTGTCTATTTTTCTTCTTCTCTTTGTCTCCTCCATCTTTCTATCTTTTTAATTTCCCACTACAGGTTCTTCTCTTCCCCGTGTGCTCCCTCTTTCTCCTCCACCTCGTGTTGAGGCTCTGTTTCCCCACTCCCCGAGCTCTACTGAAGGAGGTGCAGGATTAGAAAGAATAGGAGGAGGAGGTTCCTGCCTGCTGTCCTTCCTTCCCGGAGACATCCTGAGTCTCCTGATCAGCGAGCCGAGAGATGGTTGGCACTATGGGCAGAATGAGAGGACAGGACGGTATGGCTTATCAATACATTAATTAGGCAATCAGGTGTTTCACCACTTAGGGCAAAAAGTATTTGTACTGCAGCAGCATCACCAGAGTGGAAGGTTAGATGGAGTGTAAATGATTAAAAGCTGTGCTGTAACTGTCCAGAAGCAAATTAATCAACTTTCCAGAGCATCAAAATGGAGATGCTGACATTTACTTCTCCAGTCACAACTAATAATTGCACAATACAAAGCAACAATCAAAATGAAATCATATATATATATATATATATATATATATATATATATATATATATATATATATATATATATATATATATGAAAAAAATCTATGTTGTGCCAACAAGTTAAAACTTATATTTAATTGAAAATTTGAAAAGTTTTTAAATTATATTTATTTGAAAGATAACATATCAAATGAGAAATGTTATAGTTTTAACACCACATAATTAACTTGTTGCTAGTGAAATGTTTCAAAAAAGTTTATTGCCTCTTCTTCCAGCAACACTCTGTAAGCGTTTGGCAGCTAAGAAGACCAACTGCTATAGTTCAGAAAGTGAAATGTTTTCCATTCTTGTTTAATATTGCAGCTTTAAGATTTGAGCTGCTCAGCAGTTCGGGGTCAGCTTTATCTTATTTTTCCTTTAATAATGCACCAACTGTTATTAATGTGTGACCAATCTGAAATGCAGGCAGGAGAGTTTAGCACGGGGACTCTATGACTACATAGTTTTGCTGTTGTAGCATGTATAGAATGAAATAAACAACACTCTGCACTCTGAATTAATATATCATCATGTACATTATGACACTGGCTTTGTTATAGTTTTAATAGCTGCTGTCTAGACAACTGGCTTGATATTCCTCAGCCAGGTTAACATTAACATTTTGCTTTGTGTCACAAAGGAAAGGCTGGTTTCCCTTCTCCTACACACAGCCGTTCCCAAACACTCCTGAACAGCAAGATATCAGGTCTGTCCTGATCTTTATTTCATCAAATCCTGCTACACTGCTCCAAAAATTGCGAATTATTATATTAAGTTAATTTCTCTTTTTCTATCTTGATCTCTCCCAGCCTTCCTCTGCTGTCTAAGCTGAACAGCACCAGCACAGGACAGTTGGACAGACTGCCCCCTGGTGGCGACCTAAAGCAAGCCAGCCCAGACTCAGAAGATGACAGAAGCGTGGTGTCTCAGCGCATTAGCACCTTCAGACCACGACCCTACAGCATGATGAACCCTGACACCAGACAGCTCAGCCCAAGACTGTCTGCTCACAGACTGAAGGACAAAGTGAGATGGACTGCACTTCAGTACACTGTTTCTGTTACTCTAACTCACCTGATCCTGATAATCAGCTTAACAAGGACCTCCAAGAAGTTAACAGAAATTAAAAGGGACACTAAAAGGGGTCCTAAAGCATGCAAACACGGTTCAATACTGTCCTTTTGGGATAACCTGATAGCAAAGTCTGCTCTATCATAGCAAGGTTTGCTCTATGGTGGTTCTTGGAACTATACAGAGAACCAGTAGACCCACTTTGAATGAATCTAGTGCCATTTTTGGGGGACTGCTAACATGGCGAAGCTGCTGGAGATCTTTGGAGTTTCCAGAAGAACCAGAAGCTCCAAGGGTGTTCTGTGTTTGGTCCTTCACTGGTCTCTAAGTGGCCTACATCATTTAGGGAGTATGTCTTAAAATGTATATGTTAGAATATGTTAGAGCAGGAAAAACACTAAACTGTGCAGGGCATAAATACTCCAAGACCAGGACTAAGAAGCCCTGCACACTGGACATTTGCTACAATTAAGAAATTTCAGTTAAGAATGCTGTATATCCATTTGTAACAATTTACAATATGACTTTTTGAAAAAAAACAAAAAAAAACAGCACATATATAAGAGAAAAACAGGTGATATTAATCATAATACAACAATGATATTACACAAAACATATACACTATCATGAGAAAAGAACAGCTCTTCAAATATAGCGCCAGTCAGAGGCTGGGACGCATGACTGAATGTGCATTTTTTTTAAACTGAAAGATTGTTTTATCTAAAGTCTTATGCTTGAAATTTAGATATAAACACTGAAGCAGTCTGCACACGGGGTTTTCTGCCAGCATGTAACACAAAAGTCCCCCAACAAATAGTCCTCAGCAGTCCACAAGCTCCAGGTTGTTGGAAAAGCATCTCAGGTGGATGCGTAATGCTGCATCAAGACAAACTGGGGCTAATTTGAAGAATATAAAAATAATCACATACACATGTAGAAAAAACCCTGCTGTGTGTCTCACCTATTAATGAGTGAACACTGTACCATCTATATCACTGACATCACTTGTGTTTAAATGAGCCTGACAGTGAACATTGGATTCCAGCATGCTTATCTAATGCTGTATCTGTAGACGGACAGGTCTTGGATGTCCACTGCAGGTGTTAGTTTAACACTGGGACTTTTACTGGTGTATATAGAAAATGTATTTGCATTTAAAGTATGTTGATGCTATTTTGACGCTCAACCTGTTCCTTTTTTTTGGTTCTTTTTTTTATCCCAGCTGCCTGCTGAGCGTTCCTCCCCCCCTCCATCCCCCACCAGGTAACTCAACCAGGACTGAAAGTGACCTTTCTGAATAAAATGTATCTTATTTATCAGCCAGAATTATTAATGTACTCATTCCCAACACAGGACCAATCCGTTTGCTCACATCCGGCTGAAGAAGACCGTGACCAACGACCGCTCGGCACCTCTCATCGAGTAGGGTCTCTGCACCGCAGTTACAACCAGGCCTAGTGAAGAGGGCATTTCCTTCACACAACTTTCTGTGCCAACAACTACCCCAGCAGTGTTAATTAGAGCAAGCCTATCCTGCAGAGAGTCTCAGTAAGGGCATCAACGGAGGTGTACTGACAAAAAGACGCATTTAAAATGGATTAACTTGATTCCTGCTTTTCCCTAATTCTACCTGAAGATTCAGTAGTTTTAATGCAGATCAGCAGCGAAATGAACCCCTCGTGTCAAAGACAGCTATAATCCAGAACCACAGGACAGCTCTGGCATCTCCTAATCTAACCTGAAAGTTTGAAATAAAGAAAATAAATATTTATTAGAAGAAGTGAATCCAGTGTTTTTGGAATTATGGCTGTCTACGCAGAAGTGCAGCTTTTTCACTGGGGTGCTTAATGTTTTGCTGCTGTGAAACATTTTAGAATTTATAGAAAAAGAAGACAAAATATGTAAGGTTGCTACGCTGCAGCTTCCTTATGTATTCAAGTTTGTTGAGCTGAGTTGAAGATTCAGGGTATATAAGTTGAGAATATCCAAGATTTAGTTTATAATAACACTGTGTACTGAAATCCTGTGGAGGATGAAGACTGAGGTGAGGTTGAGGCAGGACTGGTTCCTGTTGCAGTTTTACTGTGTATTCTGTTTTCACAGCACAGTTGCATCCCCCCCAAGAAAATGTGTCAGTGAGTGAAATTTGAGAGAGAAGTGTTTGGGGACATTGTTGTGACATGCTTTTTAATTTTTTTACCACACAGAGTTTTTTTAGGATTTGCGCACCTACGTGATCTAAAGAAAAGTATTTTCTACAGTGCTGTGTTTGTATGTGTGCAATCCACCCCAACATGTAGGGTAAGATGCCAGTGCTTGATATACTAAATAATCATCTTTTTGTTTGAAGTTCCTCACTTCTGCTGTACTCAGTGGCCAGAGGTGAGAACATTATTTGATGCTATGAAGAAAACTTTGGTTGGTGAAGTGGAGGTGAGAAGAAGCTGAAGGATGTGGAATGCGAGAAGTGCAGAAAGGTGTTTGAGGTGCGTGAGAGTGAAAGGATTGTGGGATATTGGTGGTTAATGAAGGTTAGTGATAGATAAGAAGAGTCTGCTCAGGTCTCTCTGCTTCCCCAATAATGAATAACCATATTTTACTCCTACAAAACTAAGCTTATAGTCTTGAGTTGCACAGATCTTTGGTAGGGCCTTGAAGGTTGAGAGTGAGTTGAGGCTTTGTGGAGGTCACTGAGGTGGGCTGCCCGTCTGGAGGAGGGTGAGGAAGGTTTGGAAAGTGAGGGAGTGTTCGAGGAAGTGCAGAACGAAAGTGTAGAGATAAAACACGTAGATAGGAACATCTTCACTGTCCTGCTTCAGCATATCTTTGGCTTTTGACCCTCGTTTCTATGGTGTTTGGATGATGTTTGTGTCTTACATATTTAAGGCAGACACACTTTTTAACTGATCTTTTATGAATTTTTGATTTAACTCTTTGTTGCATATGAATCGTATATAAAAAAGAGGTTCACTCTGTTGATTGAACTCTAAGAATGTCCAAGAAATGTTCTTATTGCTCACACTAAAAAATCAGAGTAGATTAAATTCCAAATGTCTACAATGTACTGTATGTAGTTAAACTCTTTTAATAAGAATGATAACCTGTGATTTCTGTCACTTTTTAAGTGCAATTACATCCGTAAGTTATTGTCAATTCAGTCATCAGTCATCAGTCATCGATTGAGGCTCAAGCTCTGTTAGATGATTTTTCTTCTGTATAAGAATTTCTTCAAGTATATTAGACTGAAAGGAAATTTGTATTACTGTTAAACACTAAATATGTATTAATCAGTGTTATTAAATTTTTCTGAAATTCGATATATGTGTCTATTAATTTGTGTCTTTTAGAGCAAATAGAGGAAACTTCATGATTTCTACATACAGCTGTACAGTTCTGGTCTTATAATTAAGAACCAGTGAATATTTCTCACATGAAGAGTTGTTTTGTCTTGGTCGCCATGCGCATGTACATGATTACACTGACTGTAAACAGTTCAATAATTGTGATCACTTGTTAAAATATATTAGCTACTCGAATGTAAAGGTTCTTGCAGGTCCATTAAACTCTTCAGTATTGTGTATTGCACCGTGTAGAGTCACTGCCCTGTGTCTGTAAATGTCCACCATGCAGCTCAGTGACACTCGTTCATCTTTAAGCATCAGGCTGTATATTTGGACTCATCTGGGAGGTTTGAGATCCGCAGTTCAGACTTTCTGTCAGCTTGTTTCCTCTTTTGTGTAAGAATTAAAATAAACGGTGTTAATCTCTGCTGCCCTCTCGCATGGTTTTCTCATTGTAATGGTCAATCTTGGAGCAGCGGAAGAAACTAAAGTGGATCGTTCTGCCCAATTACACTGACACACTTTTGCTTTATGTGACCTCAATTATGTTTATTTAATTAAGTAAACGACTGAGCATCTCATTTTATTATCATTAGCAGAAGAATCATAACACTACCCAACATTTACCAACTGTTCAGGCACTAACTGTTCAGGTACTAACTGTTCAGGTACTAACTGTTCAGGCACTAACTGTTCAGGTACTAACTGTTCAGGTACTAACTGTTCAGGTACTAACTGTTCAGGCACTAACTGTTCAGGCACTAACTGTTCAGGTACTAACTGTTCCGGTACTGGCTGTTTCTGTACTGACTGTTCCAGTACTGACTGTTCTGGTGCTGATTTTTCCGGTACTGACTGTTCTGGTAGTGTCTGTTCCTGTAGTGACTGTTCAGGACTGACTGTTTTGGTACTGACTGTTTCGCTACTGAGTGTTCCAGTACTGACTGTTCTAGTACTGACTGTTCTGGTACTGACTGTTCCAGTACTGACAGTTCTGGTACTGACTATTCCAGTATTGACTGTTCCAGTACTGTTGTGGTAGTGACTGTTTCAGTACTGACTGTTCTGGTAGTGACTGTTCCAGTACTGACTGTTCTGGTACTGACTGTTCTGATAGTGACTGTTCAGGTACTGACTGGTCCGGTAGTGAATGTTCCGGTACTGACTCTTTTGGGACTGACTGTTTCAGTACTGACTGTTCCGGTACTGACTCGTCCGGTACTGACTCGTCCGGTACTGACTGTTCCAATAGTGAATGTTCCGGTACTGACTGTTCAGATAGTAACTGTTCCAGTACTGACTGTTCCTTCAGCTTCAAAAGAAATTTTAAAAAGTGAAATAAATATTAGCATTATTTTCACTTTCTTCAAAAGTCAGAAGGCCCACAGGGTCACCAGAGAGCAGATATTATTTGGGTGGTGGATCATTCTCAACACTGCAGTTACACTGACGTGGTAGTGTGTTGTGCCGATATGAGTGGATTAGACACAGCAGTGCTGCTGGAGTTTTAAACACCTCAGTGTCACTGCTGGACTGCGAATAGTCCAGCAACCAGCAACATCCAGCCACCAGTGTCCCGTGACCAATGAGGATGTCTGTCTGGTCAGTGTATATAGTGCAGTGTCTGCCTTTTCATTTATCTACTCCCTACAACTTATAGCTTAGCACTACATATCCCAGACTGTATGCTCACTGTATGCTCTCATTAAAAAGGAAAACCTTTTATTAACTTTATTGGACTATTAGATATTCTACATCCTATTTTATTATGTGCAGTTTTTTACATTAATTAATGTCAAGCTATATTTTGTTTACATTTTACCGGCACCTTAATTTTACATATGGGACATCAAATAATGCTGTACCATGCTTACATGATTTTTAGAAAACATCCCACATGCACTGTTATTTGTTGCATAGGTTCTGTTGGTTTCTGATTATATTTACCCTTATGTAAGATGCAATATATTTTCCTGAAGCTGCATTTTTTACATATATGATCTGGTAATGCCAGCAGGGGTCAGTAATAGAAGCAGAAAGTGTCTTAAACAAAGGACATTTATTGAGAACCATTGAGTCAGAAGAGAAAGAAAGAAGTGGTCTGTACAACAGAGGGCCTTAATTTGATTCCTCACAGGTTTTTCAGCCAATCCAGACTCTTTCCTTGTGGGTCACATGGGTGGGCTGGGATGTCTGGCTTGTCTCCATCGTCTCGTACAGGAACTGAGAAAGAGGTTCAGGTGAACAGACAGACAATCAGCACTTATGTCAACAACTGCAATACAGCGCACAGTAACGTATTCATGTCAGTAGATTCCTCACCTGGGTAGTTGTACGGGATTGCTTTGTTCATCATCCCTGTGTACTTGGTGAAGGGGCTGAACAGTGGCACAATAAGAGCTGCGGAAAACAAACAGTAAATCAAATTAAAATGCTTCACAGGTTACAGATAAAATCACTGGACATTTTACCTCTGGTTTAAATGTAATCAATGTGTAGTGCAAACAACAGCTAATACATTTCAAGCAACAATTCAGATAGAAATGTGGAGATTTGTGCACTAATAAAATATTCTAATGCAAAAATTGTGGTTATTGTTGTTGCTGTTTATAACCCTGTAACATTCTGTCA
The DNA here is from genome assembly GCA_021613375.1 of Megaleporinus macrocephalus. Lineage (NCBI taxonomy): Eukaryota > Metazoa > Chordata > Actinopteri > Characiformes > Anostomidae > Megaleporinus > Megaleporinus macrocephalus. Next base: position 23,862,090 of record CM038705.1, read on the forward strand.
TTTTTATATTAGCACACATATATTTAGTGGACTATATGCCAGTTTGCTGTTCATCCAAAATTTCTTCTAAAGGTTATTTGCCTTTAGCCCTTGCTGCAGTAATAACACAAGATGTTAGAACATTGCTGTAGTGATTTGACTGCATTCAGCCACAACAGAATTAGTAAGGCCATGTACTGATGACAAATGATTAGTTCTGGATCATAAACACTGCAACAACCCATCCTAGAGGTACTGATTGAAGCTACATCTCACTCCACTGCTCCACAGCCCAGTGCTGAGGGTCTTTATACCCCCTAGCAGATGCCTGGTATTGGGCATGGTGCCTTTCCATTGAGACTATACAAGCTACGCAACTGAACATCTGTGTCCACAATGGGTGCATCTATAGCAGATGCTGAGTTTATTTATTTATATCTATGTGTCCTTGTATTTTGATATAAAGCGTATATTCATATATAGCGTCATCTCACTTACCCAGGATCCCGAGCCCACAGGCGGCTGTCACAACAGGCTCCTTGTTCCAAGCGTTTCTTAGAAAATTCCCGACTGAAAGAGAGAAATTAGTCTGTTAGCTTATATACAAAGACGATCCGCAGCCTACATGATTTAAAAACCTGCAGATCTCAACACCGGGACCTCAGTTCGTCACAAACACCAAACAGCAGCGATACTGAGCTAGAGAGCCAAGGTCAAACACGACTCAAAACACTCCAATCACAGGACACGCCGATATGTAACGACTCTTTAAACCTTCGCCGAAACGTATAAATGTGCATGTACAAATAAATACACAAGCAAGACTTAAGCTATTTAGAAAATCGAGATTTTCTAGCTGCTAATTTGCCATCAACTACTTACAGCCAGCCATGTTGGCCTATGTGGGTGTTGATTCCTGGGAATTGTAGTTCAATTTGACTCGTGTTGTTTACTGGGAACTGTAGTTCATGTCCGCTGAAGCAATGACGTATTTTAAACGCGCGGTGTAATGATGGTCTGTCGGCGCTCTTCAAGTGAAGATTTCAGGTCAAAATGGAGCTCAAAACGTTTAAATTACAAGCGAGATTAAATATTTTAATGTAGCGTAAATAGAGAGAGAGAAGAGAGAGAATTTAGTCTAGTACTGAATTAATTACTGTTAATAAATTAGCTAATAGGCATTAACAACTACTAAAGCTGCAGCTGAGGAACACACACTGATGAGCCACAACAGAAAAGTTAAAAAGTAAGTTTTGCGTTTATTCATTTATTTAGCATATATGTAAATTGCAGAGATTTCAAGCAATTAAAAGTATTTAGTTTATCAGTATTTTCCAGATATTGTGAACTGATTTCCTCTTACATTAAATCAGCATCTTCGTAAAACTGAAATATGTGGCTTTCATAAATATTTATAGCCCACTCGTTTAGTATTGGCAGTGCTGCCCTTTACACAGTATCGACTTTAAATCGTTTTGGCTAATAAAGGGGAGAGGGGGCGTCTTCAGATTATCATAATCAAGCACTTGTATTTTTCATTCACCCTCATAAGGGTTCAGAAACATCTGCTTGCACGCCTGGTGGACATCAGTGATACAAATGCAGAGAATTATTTACTGTGCGGAAGAATGACTTGTTGCTCTGTCTTGTCTCTAATGTGCTGTAGATGATGGAGGATTTCTCAGGCTTGGCGTTGCCGCCACTCTTTGGGGGCCACATTCTGGAGGCTGAACTGGAGGCTGCCGGCGTGGAGCTGGGTCCAGGAGGCACTGAGATCCTGGACAATGGAGGGCCTACGACTGATCCAGGCCAGGACGGCGAGGAGGACAGGAGAGAACTTGACAAGAGGAAATACCAGGCCCTGAGCAAGAGGTGCAAGGAGATTGAGCAGGTCAGTCTGAGTTTTTCCTCAAATTTGGCCTGTCAGGCCGGGCAGTAACAGAATTTGCATACTTTGTTAACCATGTATAAAAGAACAGAGTTGATTGTATTTGATCTTCCTTATGAATTATGTTTATTCTTTAAACTACAGCATGGTTAAACATCTAGTTCAGCCTGAGAGGTGCCTCTCTCTCTATTTTGTTGAGCCACCTGGAGGTACTTGGCACAGACATTGACATCAGCAAAAGCCTCATAGTATAAAGATATTATTCAAGATATACTATCATGTGTTTTATATAATATGGCCTCAGACTGTGTAAAAGAAAGCCTTTTGAAGGCTAACTGCTGGCTAGTGCAGTTAAATCCCTTTGACGCTTTGGCCTCAATCTTTAGTTTTCAACTCTGAGCCACAGCCGATTACAAAACTGTATCTTTTATTGAAGTTGGATAGGTGACTGAAACATCCTGGATGCAGTGCAGCTTAAAGGAGCAGTATGTAATATGGCAAAGTCAATATATGAGAACTGTAAAACTTTCTAAATTTAAATAAACAAAAAAAAAAAATCACAAAATTCTCAACAAAATATAAATGTACAGTTTTAATGGAACTCTTTAAAGGAATTCTTTAATGGAATGTCAAATATGTCTGTTTATTGTTTTGCAGAGAAATCTATTGGTGTTAGCATTAGAGATGGAAAGATCGATCAGCTATGTGTCGGTATCTGTATTTAATCAAAATATGCAGCCGGTGATCGGCTGATATTTCTCCAATTTAGCCGATCCAGAGAGCTGATCGATGGCGTTAAACAAATGAGCTTAATTTCCAGCTAGCGTTTCGTTGAAACCCTCTCCAGTCAGGTTGCAATACCTATCTGAACCACTAGGTGGAAACACATACCCTTTTATCTTCCACAGACTGACTAAAACAGCGAGTCTCGCCAGAACAGTTTGCGTTCATGGCATGTGCTGTCTGTCTGGCAGTTTCTTGCTGTATGTGACACAGACTCATCCAGGACGTTTTGTAAAATTAGTAAAATTCACGTTTCTCGTTGAGGAACCAAGACAAAGACATTTAACACTATTAATCTGATACGACACTGCACACAGCTAAATACAGTGAGTACCAGTAAACAGCAGAGCTAGCACGCACAGCTAGCACAAAACAAACAACCCAGAACAGATAATAACTAGTACAGACCAGATCTGACCGGTACTAACAGAACAGCAGCAGCAATTCAATATTCTACATTTAATGATTACAGATTGTTGTTTAAAATAACAGAGTCTGCGTTTAATGACTGCAGTTTTTACCGCATTTATTTAATTCACTTTTTTAGAGAGTAAAATTAAGAGTCTAAATTTAATGATTGCAGTATTGGGGATATTCCTTTGATTTACTTTGTTTATTTACTGTTAATTTAGCCCTGTCGTGGCGTATACCCTGCCCTCGATCGGTATCGGCTATCGGCCAATCGTGCTGAAAGGTGATCGGCGATTGGAATCGGCCTCAAAAACGCCGATCGGTCCAGCTCTAGTTAGCATGCTAACCAGCTATCTCCGACCAACCCTGTCTTGCAATGCCTCTTTGTCACTGTGAGTCACTGAGGCGTTAGCCGTGTTTGAGATACAGCTGCGTCTGACCTTGGTGGTCAGCGAGAGCAGCCGGACGCAGTTGGGGGAGGAGGTTAAAAAGCCTAAGCGAACAACGGCGGGTCTCGCAGCGTTTGCTCTCTTTACAGCTGATGAATAGACGCAAGAGGAAAATAGTAGAAAGAAAGTAAAAGACGTAGAAAGAGTAGAAAGAAAAATAGATTCAAATGCAAGTAGTGATGTAGTGTTTTTATAGACAGCTAGAAGTCATAAGAGCAGCTCAGAACGCTTTAGAGTATAAATCTACAGCCCTGGAGCCTCTTCACGAAATACTAATTATGAAAAATAAATATGTTGAATGCTGCAGGAAAATGAACTGTCATGCTACTAGATGTGCTAATATTAGTGTAAATATGAGAAATATTAAAGAACTTTAGAGGAGATATATATATTTTACATTAAAAACAGTCAAACATGATAGGTGTCCACGGAGCTTCTAACCAATGAGGATTCAGCTCTGTCGTCATCAAGCTGTCTCTGTGCTTGCGCAGTTAGAGGAGAGCCAGGCGGCGATCGGACTGCGCTGTGTCGTGTGAAGTTGAACACGCCTACTGCGTCTGCGTTTAGTACCCACGTGAGATAATGAAGAGGAAGCGCGACCGCTCTCTAAACATGTTTAAAAACAAGAGACAAAAATAGCAGCAGAACAAGAGCTAGCGTCTGCATTACTTCTTTTTTGACCCGCTGGAGACGCTTGGCTCCTGGCGAGTAACGGGATGAAGTTTCTTTCTGAATTCATTAATGATTCTTCAGACTGGTAAGTAAACAGGGGAAGGAGTGCAGGAGGAGAGACTGTGTAAAGTTAGAATTTAAGTCATCTTACACATTGCTCCTTTAATCTATACAAGGCATCATCAAGAGACAGACTAAAAACCTCAGGATAGTGGATCAGTTTACTAAACCAGTCCACCCCATGAATCCATCACTCCCGAATCTTCATATTTTTTATTTTTCAGGTGAATGAAAGAATATTGGGTCGCCTTCACCAGGTACAAAGACTAACACGCAGGCTGAAGAAAGAAAGAAGGCAAGAGAGGCAGTGAGACTACATGCCTTTTTAAATTATGTTGTTAGGAATGAGCAATGATCTCAGTATCTGTGGATATTTGTTGATATATATATATATATATATATATATATATATATATCACTTGACCAATCATTCAAACCAGTATTTCATGGCTTATTTATTATAATCCATAATTTTATTGTGTTGTATGCTGGGACCACGTTTTTTTTAAATATCTGTATTTTAATTATTTGACCCCTCTCCAAATAAATGCTTTATTTCTCTGTAGTACTAATCTAATCCAGTTTTTACATTTTATTAATGTATATGCATCTGTATATGCAAACATATACATTGCATATCGACCAAGAATTTACTTATCAGTTCAGGTCGGAACAGGATACAGCACAATAATTGTTATATTTTTTCCACACTGGCTCCATATCCTGTTTGTCAGGAGGATTCAGGACAATGTTTCTAACTCTGCCTGTCTATCAGGTTCCTCATGAAGACTCTGGATTCATATGGAGACGACTACAGGACGGCCCAGCTTACTATACCATTAGAGGTGAGAAGCCAGTCATGTACTCGGAGTACTTTCTTTATTTACACGTAATTTTTTTTTAAATCAAAACACACATATTGGTTTATTAAAGCTTAGACATACACATACACACACACACACACACACAAAAACACACATATATATATATTATATATATATATATATATATATTAGTATTATTATTAATTATATTTGGGAGCTGGACCACATCCTGATTACCTTACTGCACATATATATACCCCCACTCTTACTCTACTACTGTGTTGAACAACTGCACACCCACCACCTCCCCATCTCCACCTCTTTACCTTTCTAAACTCCAACCTGGAGAAGCACCAAAGCCACCTAGAACTCAAGCCCAATGCCTCCTGAGTTCACCACCCCTGGCTCCTTAAGCGTGGTCCATGCTAGCAAACTTTTATTTATACCCCTCCAGTAAGTTTTTCCTCCAGTAAGTTCTTGTTTGGAAGATGTCTAGTGAGATCAGTTCTGTTTACTATTAATTACACCTAATGTTGGTCAATTTACCAAATAATTTACAGCAAAACAAAACTAACAATTAATGTACTCCCACCCTGTGAGCACTGCCTCTGCCTTTACCTTTCTGACTCTCTCTCTCATGTTCCTTTTACTAGGACGACTGTGGAGCCATTTTAGATCATGTACCTGGTGGAGATGATGATGGCTCCTCTCCCTCAGTCCCCCACCAGTCAACAGCTGGACCCAAGAAGAAGAGAAATCGACTTCCGAAGGAGAAAGAAAGAGACGCTCAGGTGAGAGAAGATTTGAGATTGAGTGGCTCCCTTCGGTTGTAAAGAGCAATCGGTTTCATTTAAATACTAAGCTTGATGTAAGTGTGACATTTCACAGCATCTTTGTTCGTCTGTTCATAAATAATGTTTCAGAAAAAATCTGATCAGGTGATTTGATCCTAAAAGGAAAAAACATTTGTAGTCATAGCTGAAAATTAACCTAATTGTTGAGAAAGCACATTTTAAGTGCGAACAAACTGGTCTTGTTTTAAAAGCTGAAATGAAACCAGAGCAAATGAATGAGTATTGTATATGACTGTGAAATCATAAAGAAGGAAATGACAGGAAGCTTATTTTAGCATGCAGGAGTCCTCAGCTGACACGTATGTGACGTTTGAATCTCTGTGCTTTGCTGCAGGCCGAGTCTGATCTCTCTGTTCTGCCCGAGGCTTCGTTTACCGGCTTCCCGAGTCCCAGCTCCCTCTCTCACTAAGCCTTACACAGGCATCAACTTCATATAAAGTCCAGGTTGTTGTGATGTTTTTTTTTTAGTTGCATTTTTTTATTGAAAGCAATACAAAACATATGTGCGTGTCAGGCGTAAGATTATTTATTACTGTAAGGAGTGCGCAGCAAAGCCCGTGCACTCCATTGGCAGGAACATGAGTGCTTTTGTTTTTTCTTTTGTAAATGTGATGTCTGCACTTCTATCCTCTTTTTTTGGATCAACCATTTCACCTGTTTTTTAATAAACAAATTTTTTTAATAATGTTCTTGCATGAATTGGCATTTTATTCAGTATATTCATGATTTAAGTTGATATTGTTATGATATGTTTTAAACTACATTTAAGGGAATGTTTCTGTGAGCTGTGAGCCAGCATGCTTTAAAGTAAGAGTGTGACAGATAACACTGCTGGTGTGGGTTAAGTTGAGGCTGGAAGTGACCGATACCTTCCGTGCCGGTGGGAGTTAAGTCGATCGTAACCTCTGGTGTTCATAAAAATAGAACCTGATGGTGCACATGATGGCAAATCACTGCATTGTCTTGTCTCATTCACTGTTACACCCGTTACACTGTCTGATCAATAACAACAACAAGGCTTATAATACTTCACATTTAATTGATCACTTTTAAACCCAAAAGACAAACAAAGACGGACACCAGGCAGAGAGAAACGCAGAAGAAAAGCTTGCCACAGTCTCTATCTGTGCTTCCCGTAGCGGTTGAAGCGGCGGTATAGGAAGCGGATTCTTTTCTCCAGGATGTGTCGATCCTCCGTCATCATGCGATCACCCACCATCCGCTTCTTCCTTGTAAGACGCTGAAGCTCGATGCCACGAAAGCCCCGCAGCCACGCAGGGCCAATGATCAGATCTTTAGGATGAGCCTTGAAGTCACCTAATGCCATTAAAGGCAGAGAAGTACAGCATGTTATACAGTAAAGCCTACAGTAGATAAACAGTGTACTGTAGTGGGGGGTTCACAGTATCAGCGGCTGATATTCATCTATAAATAAGAAAATGTAATTATTGTGTTATATATTGAAATGGCAAGTGATGATCAAAACCAACAACTTGCTACTTTATTTGCTCTTATTTAGAAAGTGATGTGTGTGAAGCGACTGGAGGTGAGATTTCTGTTCATTTGAAGGTTACTGAAATGTATAATGTATGATGGCTCAGCGTTTCACTCTCTCTGTCAAAAGCAATGCTGCACCTATAAGGGAAGTATTATATACGGTTCCTGTCCCAACCAAGTATTTGGCCCATGCTTCTACTCTATGCAAAGATAGAGAAACTGTAGAAGCCTGGCATGCACACAAACAGTGTATGTGTACAACACAGCCATAAGAATCCTAATATTACACTCAGCTACCGCTGTAAGTTGCTCTTAATAAGATTGCAAACTGTTTACTGTGTCTGATCCAGCAATGTCATGGCTATACAAATTAATCCACAATCCATCTTTGAAGTATTAACCTGTTTTATGCTCTGTGCTCTTCATATAGATTATAGTGTGAACTAAGTTTTTAATTATTTCATATTGGTTATCAGTATCACCCACAACAAGCTGTTACAGTTATCATTCTCTGTACAGATGTTCTATACTGGTGCAACTCTACAGTGCTTTCCTAAGAAACAGCTACAGGGTCAATTATGCTGGTCAGCTATTTTTTTCCATTTCCTCTTTCACTGACTTCACATTCATGTAACTGGACATCTGAAATCTAAACTGGCTAAAGTACTTAATTATCAGCTAAAATCAGACACATGAGACAGAAAAACACTTGATGCTTGTCTAAAGAAAGTCTTAAAAGTAGCTACAGTAACAACAGTTACTGTATCTGGCCTTTGTACACAGACATGTGTGAGAGAAGAAAGGAAGAAGGGGCTCAGCTCAGGACTAATACCAATTTTCACTAAGATGCCTGGTTTCCTAAGAACTCACCTAAAATTCCAATGTTGTCATAAACTCCAAACATGCTTCTCTTCTCCGTCCACCGGTCCACTTGTTTCAGCTTTGGGATGGCATGCATTCGCACAAGGCAACACGTTCCTTTACGAAAGACAAACCGCAGAATCAAATTAAGCATGTTTAACTTAAAACAAAATTAACCTTAAAAATGGCAGACGAATGTGTTGTTTTCGCCTACATTACCCTCTACAGCAAACACAGAAACACAAAAATACTTTCTTGTTTTCTTCAGTATGTCTAAGAAAAAGACATCAATGTATCTGGACTTCTCTGAGCCACCGCAGTGACAAAATACTGCATAAACTTTTCAGTAATCTTCCTTTTTTTTCTTCTTTTAAACAGATTAGCAGTAAAGCTAAGCTGTTTGGGAACAAGAGCAACTACCAATACTAATGTAACCCTTTCCTGAGAGAGCCCACCCTGTCCACATTTCGGCTCTGTTTCAACTCCCTCCACACCTGAACGAAGCAATCAAACTCAATATAGAAGATGTGTTTGGGAGATGGAACAGAGAAACTCCTGTTTTGTGGAAAGCTTCCTCAGCATGGCGCCAGCACCTCCAAAGACTGTTTGCTTATTTAACCACAGTTTTCTTCTCATACCTTACAAAACACTGAGCTGGTTCTCACTGCTACTCTGCTGGGACTTAAACAGCTTTCTTCATTTTTCTCTATATTCATTAATGCATATAGTTGCATTTTTAATATAATTTATTTCTTATTATTTGTACTTGTTTTGCTATTTGTTGTGGACCAGAGGAGGATGGGTTCCCTTTTCTGAGTCTGATTCCACTCAAGCTTTCTTCCTCTTGATCTGAGGGAGTTTTTTTCTTGCCACTGTTGACCCTGGCTTGCTCATTGGGGGGTTTAACCCTGATTTTTTTTGTTGTTTGTGACAAAATCTGTTGTGCACGGCACATATAAATAAACCTGGACTTGAACTGCCATGAGAGGAATCGAAAAGTCTGGCGTATAGGATACAGGTCAACAGCAGCAATACAGAAATACAAGCAAGTGTTCACAACAACCTACAGACACAACAACACAAGAAGAAAACAACATCAGTGGCAGCTCACCTGTACTGAACTGTCTCACACAGTGCAGCATCGACACCCCAGACTTCAGCAACGTCCCGAATAAAGCCATTCCTACTATTTTACTCCTGCGAAACACAGACACAGTCACACAGTACAGATTAAACCCAGGGAGCCAGGTCTGTACGAACATACACAGATTCAGATTCAGTCTATCATTCAAATTCCACCTTAAATGCTTCAGACGCCAGAACATAACTGCTGCACAATTTAAGGTGGAACTGGAAACTCGAATTACAAGCTAACTTCAGAAAACAAGCAGCTGAGTATTTCCAGTAAACTGATAACCAGCCTGAGTTTTACGGCAGATTCATACAGGACACAGTTTAACCTTGTAGCTGTGAAGTCAGGTCATCAGCTAACCACTTCAGCACGGATATATAAAGAACCAAATCTGTCTTACTGGATAAAAAGCAGGAAACGCGTATTCAGCCAGGAATCTCCACCAACATTACTGAACTTATAAGTTAAAATCAGAAATCAACAGACTGCAGGAGGACCAGCACGCTGACAGACACGGACACAGGAACTACAACCTGCTAGGAAATTCCTAAATGTCAAAATAAAAGTCTCGCCGATTCAGCATGTGCGCAGATCCATAATATAAAAATCTGCTAAACAAGTAATGTCGCCTCTTTTACAACCACATTTTAAAAATAGCTGAAAGTGACAAAGAAAAGCAGACTACGTGTCTAGATTCGGATATTTATAACATTTCACATACTTGACTGTTATTTAATTTAAAGCATAGTATTTAATCTTATCTATGTTATTTGCTTGTTCGATAAACTATTTATTGTGATTATTTTACTTATTAATGAGAATGCAATATAAATAAAGTTTATCATTATAAAAAAGCGTGTCCAATATACAGATGAGAACAGTCAGAAATAGATACAAACATTGGTGCTTGAGAGTTTAGAATTTTCTATATTTCTGCATAAATATGACTAAAAAACAAAGTCAGATGTTCACACAAATCCTAAAGTAAATTAAGATAATACAGTTAAACAAATGAGACTAAAATATTTTACTTGGTCATTGATGAAAGTTACTCAAGACTACATATCTGTGAGTGGTCAACGCATTTGAACGTTTACAACCATTACATTGCAGGTAACTGTTAATCAGTCCTGCACACGGTCTGGGGGGAATTTTAGCACATTCCTCTGTACAGAACATGTTGGGATGTTGGTGGGTATTCATCCACATCATCTCCATAAGACTAATGTAAGGATTTCAGCTCAGTTATTTAAAAAAAATAAAAAATAATAATACTTTACTCTTCGTCACCGTCTTTGGTAGAACAACTTGGGTTGCTGTCTTGCTGACATTCACAGGTTCAATTACTCTTCCATCAGTAATGTTGTTCTGTTGTTCTATGCACTGTTCTGAGCTGATCTGAAGGCCACATGAAGTTTGGAGTTCTGTAGCGACTGACTGAGCAGAAAGTTGGTGACCTCTGCGCACTATGCTCCTGAGAATCCGTTGACCCCTCTCTGCCGTTTTACGTGGCTGCCACTTTGGTGCTGAGTTTCTGTCGTTCACAATCATTTCCACTTTCTAATACACTGACAGTTGACAGTGGAATATTTAGTGGTGAGGAAATGGACTTGAGCTCATGAGAGCAACCCATTCTTTCACTAATGTTTGTAGAAGCAGTATGTGCTGGTTTTATACATCCGCAGCCATGGAAGTGATAGGAACACCTGAATGCAATGATTTGGATGGGTGAGTGAATACCTTTGGCACTTCAGTGTACTTCCACAAACATGCTATGAAGCTTTTTGATACAGCCCTATTCTCGGCTGCCACTAACACCTGACTGAGATTAGGTTTTTAAAAACATAAAACAATCTGAAAGGTTCACACATTTTCAACTGCTGCTGTGTCTGAAGCTGTGCAAAGAAATGCACAATAAATATTGTTGAAATGCTGAGACAGTGCAGTCCATTCTAGCATTATTTTCAAGTAATACTTACAAGTGTTGAATGCTTTTCCCTCCCAGCTTGTATTATCTGCTTTGCTTCTCAGTGTGTTTCCTCTCCACTGGAAAAAAAGAGACTTCACAGGTTAGGATCAGATGATTATCACCACAACCGTGTCCTGCTCAGTGAGACCTCTGACCATAATCTAAGCTTAACAAGGCTGCACACAAATAATCTTCAGCCATCATAAGTAACAAATTCAAGATGTCAAATGTTTGAACAGTGCAACTCCTGCTTTTAGAGTTAACTTGCTGTCGATTGGTGGAGGCTTGTGCTCACCCCTCCATCTGTTCCTCCTGGTAGGTAGAGACTGAGATTGAACTGTACGGGTCCAGCACCATCTGGGCACAGCGCACCATCGTACCCAGTAGAAACAAGCACAGCAGCAGGAAGAAGAAGAGAGCAAAGCCCAAGTCCACATCAATGTCTAATTGTGAAGCAGGTAGAGGGACATCCATGACTATACAAATGACTTTTCCAGCAGTGTAGACGGTGCTGTCCTTAGTCTTGATCATCCCGAAATAAACAGTTCCTTCATGAGGTTCTTCAATCCTCCAAACTCCTTCAGAAAATCACTGAAACCCAGAAATTGTTCACCTCCAGCTGATAACACATCTTCTCCTGGTTCTTTCATTGGTTCTTCCTCTCAGCATGGCTGACTTCAGACTGCTCAGTCCACCTTTACTTCCCATTGTTAAACTATATGCATTAAAAAAACAGACCCTTTAGCTGGACACTGCTCGCAACACACTGCAGTCTTCGGTCACCTCCGGCTACTTCTCTTATCACAGGTATCAGTGTGTCCACGCCGCCCTGCCGGACACCCCACACCCACACTTGGCACCTGCGTCCCCGATGAATAGTTAAAGAGGAGTTTGGTAACGGACAGGCCTTATATGGGATTAAGAAAGCCTCTGTCCAGAAACCCTGCAGAACATCCATCAGCTGTGAGAGTGAAAACGAGGGCAGAGACGTAGAAATGGATGGAGAAATGAGGTCTTATAAGAAAATGAAAAAGAAGTGGAAGAGAGAGAGAAAAAGAGAGTAAGAGAGAGAAAAAGAGAGTAAGAGAGAGAGAGAGAGAGAAAGAGAAGTTGAAAACTGAACTACACCAATCAGATGCAGATTGGCTCTGTTTGAATGCCAACTGAGAGAGGAGGAGGAGGAGGTCAACAGAAAGGCAGGAAAGAGGAAAAGAGTAAGAGGGAGACAGCATTCAACAGTGTTTGAGCAGTTGTAGTAGTAAGTAGTAATAATTAATAAACAAGTTGAAATAAAACAAGATAAATACAGATAGAAGGATGTAAGGTCATCTCCTGTGTCGGGGGTGAAAAAGAGCAAGCTGTGAAATAGTAAACCTACTCTACACAATTTAACAGCTACCGCTGTACGTCAACAAACAGGAGCGAGAAATGGAGAAAAGAAAAGAATGTAACGAGAACAGATAAGACAGAGAAAGAGAAAGAAAAGAACATAGTGAGAACAGACAACAAATATGGGAAGAGAGAGTGAAGAACAGGAGATAGAGAAACAGGGAGAGAGCAGAAAAAGATGGGAGAGAGAGAGAGAGAGAGAGAGAGAGAGAGAGAGAGAGAGAGAGAGAGATGAGTAGGGGGGAAACCTAATCCACAGTGGATAAACAGATCCTTTACACCACAAACACAGAGCAGCAACAGTGAGAACTACACCGAAGTGAGGGCTAGAAATAGAAAAATCCCCCGATTACATGTGACGATAATCAAAATGTAATCAAATAATGATCTAAAATTTACCAACACAATATAAACTTTACCAACAATATAAACTTTACCAACACAATATAAACTTTACCAACACAATATAAACTTTACCCACACTATAAACTTTACCCACACAATATAAACTTTACCAACAATATAAACTTTAGCAACAATATAAACTTTACCCACACTATAAACTTTACCCACACAATATAAACTTTACCAACAATATAAACTTTAGCAACAATATAAACTTTACCAACAATATAAACTTTACCCACACAATATAAACTTTACCCACACTATAAACTTTACCCACACAATATAAACTTTACCAACAATATAAACTTTACCAACAATATAAACTTTACCAACACAATATAAACTTTACCCACACAATATAAACTTTACCAACAATATAAACTTTACCAACACACTATAAACTTTACCAACACAATATAAACTTTACCAACACTATAAACTTTACCCACACAATATAAACTTTACCAACAATATAAACTTTAGCAACAATATAAACTTTACCAACAATATAAACTTTACCCACACAATATAAACTTTACCCACACTATAAACTTTACCCACACAATATAAACTTTACCAACAATATAAACTTTACCAACAATATAAACTTTACCCACACAATATAAACTTTACCCACACAATATAAACTTTACCAACAATATAAACTTTACCAACACACTATAAACTTTACCCACACAATATAAACTTTACCCACACAATATAAACTTTACCAACAATATAAACTTTACCAACAATATAAACTTTACCCACACAATATAAACTTTACCCACACTATAAACTTTACCCACACAATATAAACTTTACCAACAATATAAACTTTACCAACAATATAAACTTTACCCACACAATATAAACTTTACCCACACAATATAAACTTTACCAACACAATATAAACTTTACCAACACTATAAACTTTACCCACACAATATAAACTTTACCAACAATATAAACTTTACCAACACAATATAAACTTTACCAACACTATAAACTTTACCCACACAATATAAACTTTACCCACACAATATAAACTTTACCCACACAATATAAACTTTACCAACACAATATAAACTTTACCAACACTATAAACTTTACCCACACAATATAAACTTTACCAACAATATAAACTTTACCCACACAATATAAACTTTACCCACACAATATAAACTTTACCCACACAATATAAACTTTACCAACACAATATAAACTTTACCAACACAATATAAACTTTACCAACAATATAAACTTTACCAACACAATATAAACTTTACCAACACTATAAACTTTACCCACACAATATAAACTTTACCCACACAATATAAACTTTACCCACACAATATAAACTTTACCCACACAATATAAACTTTACCAACACAATATAAACTTTACCAACACTATAAACTTTACCCACACAATATAAACTTTACCCACACAATATAAACTTTACCCACACAATATAAACTTTACCAACACAATATAAACTTTACCAACACTATAAACTTTACCCACACAATATAAACTTTACCAACAATATAAACTTTACCAACACACTATAAACTTTACCCACACAATATAAACTTTACCCACACTATAAACTTTACCCACACAATATAAACTTTACCAACAATATAAACTTTACCAACAATATAAACTTTACCAACACAATATAAACTTTACCAACAATATAAACTTTACCAACAATATAAACTTTACCAACACACTATAAACTTTACCCACACAATATAAACTTTACCCACACTATAAACTTTACCCACACAATATAAACTTTACCAACAATATAAACTTTACCAACAATATAAACTTTACCAACAATATAAACTTTACCCACACAATATAAACTTTACCAACACTATAAACTTTACCAACACAATAAACTTTACCAACACAATATAAACTTTACCAACACAATATAAACTTTACCAACAATATAAACTTTACCAACACAATATAAACTTTACCAACACAATATAAACTTTACCCACACAATATAAACTTTACCAACACAATATAAACTTTACCAACAATATAAACTTTACCCACACAATATAAACTTTACCAACACTATAAACTTTACCAACACAATATAAACTTTACCCACACAATATAAACTTTACCAACACTATAAACTTTACCAACACAATAAACTTTACCAACACAATATAAACTTTACCAACACAATATAAACTTTACCAACACAATATAAACTTTACCAACACAATATAAACTTTACCAACAATATAAACTTTACCAACACAATATAAACTTTACCAACACAATATAAACTTTACCAACACACTATAAACTTTACCCACACAATATAAACTTTACCCACACAATATAAACTTTACCACACAATATAAACTTTACCAACAATATAAACTTTACCAACACAATATAAACTTTACCAACAATATAAACTTTACCAACACAATATAAACTTTACCAACACAATATAAACTTTACCAACACACTATAAACTTTACCCACACAATATAAACTTTACCCACACAATATAAACTTTACCACACACTATAAACTTTACCCACACAATATAAACTTTACCAACACTATAAACTTTACCAACACAATATAAACTTTACCAACACAATATAAACTTTACCAACACAATATAAACTTTACCAACAATATAAACTTTACCAACACAATATAAACTTTACCCACACAATATAAACTTTACCAACACACTATAAACTTTACCAACACACTATAAACTTTACCAACACAATATAAACTTTACCAACACAATATAAACTTTACCAACACAATATAAACTTTACCAACAATATAAACTTTACCCACACAATATAAACTTTACCAACAATATAAACTTTACCAACACACTATAAACTTTACCCACACAATATAAACTTTACCCACACAATATAAACTTTACCCACACAAAATAAACTTTACCCACACAATATAAACTTTACCAACAATATAAACTTTACCAACACACTATAAACTTTACCCACACAATATAAACTTTACCAACACACTATAAACTTTACCCACACAATATAAACTTTACCCACACAATATAAACTTTACCCACACAATATAAACTTTACCCACACAATATAAACTTTACCAACACAATATAAACTTTACCAACACAATATAAACTTTACCAACACAATATAAACTTTACCAACAATATAAACTTTACCAACACACTATAAACTTTACCCACACAATATAAACTTTACCAACACACTATAAACTTTACCCACACAATATAAACTTTACCCACACAATATAAACTTTACCAACAATATAAACTTTACCCACACAATATAAACTTTACCAACACAATATAAACTTTACCAACACAATATAAACTTTACCAACACAATATAAACTTTACCAACACAATATAAACTTTACCAACACAATATAAACTTTACCAACACACTATAAACTTTACCAACACACTATAAACTTTACCAACACAATATAAACTTTACCAACACAATATAAACTTTACCAACACAATATAAACTTACCAACAATATAAACTTTACCAACACACTATAAACTTTACCCACACAATATAAACTTTACCCACACAATATAAACTTTACCAACACACTATAAACTTTACCCACACAATATAAACTTTACCCACACAATATAAACTTTACCAACAATATAAACTTTACCCACACAATATAAACTTTACCAACACAATATAAACTTTACCAACAATATAAACTTTACCAACACACTATAAACTTTACCCACACAATATAAACTTTACCAACACAATATAAACTTTACCAACACAATATAAACTTTACCAACACACTATAAACTT
Organism: Megaleporinus macrocephalus; assembly: GCA_021613375.1. Taxonomy (NCBI): domain Eukaryota; kingdom Metazoa; phylum Chordata; class Actinopteri; order Characiformes; family Anostomidae; genus Megaleporinus; species Megaleporinus macrocephalus. The sequence goes on from CM038705.1 coordinate 23,879,143, forward strand.
TACCCACACAATATAAACTTTACCCACACAATATAAACTTTACCAACACAATATAAACTTTACCCACACAATATAAACTTTACCAACACAATATAAACTTTACCCACACAATATAAACTTTACCCACACAATATAAACTTTACCAACACACTATAAACTTTACCCACACAATATAAACTTTACCCACACAATATAAACTTTACCAACAATATAAACTTTACCCACACAATATAAACTTTACCAACACAATATAAACTTTACCAACAATATAAACTTTACCAACACACTATAAACTTTACCCACACAATATAAACTTTACCAACACAATATAAACTTTACCAACACAATATAAACTTTACCAACAATATAAACTTTACCAACACACTATAAACTTTACCCACACAATATAAACTTTACCCACACAATATAAACTTTACCAACACAATATAAACTTTACCCACACAATATAAACTTTACCCACACAATATAAACTTTACCAACAATATAAACTTTACCAACACAATATAAACTTTACCCACACAATATAAACTTTACCCACACAATATAAACTTTACCAACACACTATAAACTTTACCAACACACTATAAACTTTACCAACACAATATAAACTTTACCAACACAATATAAACTTTACCAACACAATATAAACTTTACCAACAATATAAACTTTACCAACACAAAATAAACTTTACCCACACAATATAAACTTTACCAACAATATAAACTTTACCAACACACTATAAACTTTACCCACACAATATAAACTTTACCAACACACTATAAACTTTACCCACACAATATAAACTTTACCCACACAATATAAACTTTACCCACACAATATAAACTTTACCCACACAATATAAACTTTACCAACACAATATAAACTTTACCAACACAATATAAACTTTACCAACACAATATAAACTTTACCAACACAATATAAACTTTACCAACACAATATAAACTTTACCAACAATATAAACTTTACCAACACACTATAAACTTTACCAACACACTATAAACTTTACCAACACAATATAAACTTTACCAACACAATATAAACTTTACCAACACAATATAAACTTTACCAACAATATAAACTTTACCAACACACTATAAACTTTACCCACACAATATAAACTTTACCCACACAATATAAACTTTACCAACACACTATAAACTTTACCCACACAATATAAACTTTACCCACACAATATAAACTTTACCAACAATATAAACTTTACCCACACAATATAAACTTTACCAACACAATATAAACTTTACCAACAATATAAACTTTACCAACACACTATAAACTTTACCCACACAATATAAACTTTACCAACACAATATAAACTTTACCAACACAATATAAACTTTACCAACACACTATAAACTTTACCCACACAATATAAACTTTACCCACACAATATAAACTTTACCAACACAATATAAACTTTACCCACACAATATAAACTTTACCAACACAATATAAACTTTACCCACACAATATAAACTTTACCAACACACTATAAACTTTACCCACACAATATAAACTTTACCCACACAATATAAACTTTACCAACACACTATAAACTTTACCCACACAATATAAACTTTACCAACACACTATAAACTTTACCCACACAATATAAACTTTACCCACACAATATAAACTTTACCAACAATATAAACTTTACCCACACAATATAAACTTTACCAACACAATATAAACTTTACCAACAATATAAACTTTACCAACACACTATAAACTTTACCCACACAATATAAACTTTACCAACACAATATAAACTTTACCAACACAATATAAACTTTACCAACAATATAAACTTTACCAACACACTATAAACTTTACCCACACAATATAAACTTTACCCACACAATATAAACTTTACCCACACAATATAAACTTTACCAACACAATATAAACTTTACCCACACAATATAAACTTTACCCACACAATATAAACTTTACCAACAATATAAACTTTACCCACACAATATAAACTTTACCAACACAATATAAACTTTACCAACACAATATAAACTTTACCAACAATATAAACTTTACCAACACAATATAAACTTTACCAACAATATAAACTTTACCAACACAATATAAACTTTACCCACACAATATAAACTTTACCCACACAATATAAACTTTACCAACACAATATAAACTTTACCCACACTATAAACTTTACCAACACAATATAAACTTTACCAACACTATAAACTTTACCCACACTATAAACTTTACCAACACAATATAAACTTTACCAACACTATAAACTTTACCCACACTATAAACTTTACCCACACTATAAACTTTACAAACAATATAAACTTTACCCACAATATAAACTTTACCCACACAATATAAACTTTACCCACACAATATAAACTTTACCAACACTATAAACTTTACCAACAATATAAACTTTACCCACACAATATAAACTTTACCAACACAATATAAACTTTACCCACACAATATAAACTTTACCAACACAATATAAACTTTACCAACACACTATAAACTTTACCAACACAATATAAATTTACCAACACAATATAAACTTTACCCACACAATATAAACTTTACCCACACAATATAAACTTTACCAACACAATATAAACCTTACCAACACTATAAACTTTACCAACAATATAAACTTTACCAACAATATAAACTTTACCAACAATATAAACTTTACAAACACTATAAACTTTACCCACAATATAAACTTTACCCACACAATATAAACTTTACCCACACAATATAAATTTTACCAACAATATAAATTTTACCAACACTATAAACTTTACCAACAATATAAACTTTACCAACACAATATAAACTTTACCCACACAATATAAACTTTACCCACACAATATAAATTTTACCAACAATATAAATTTTACCAACACTATAAACTTTACCAACAATATAAACTTTACCAACACAATATAAACTTTACCCACACAATATAAACTTTACCCACAATTTAAACTTTACCCACACAATATAAACTTTACCCACACAATATAAACTTTACCAACACAATATAAACTTTACCCACACAATATAAACTTTACCCACACAATATAAACTTTACCAACACTATAAACTTTACCAACACAATATAAACTTTACCAACACTATAAACTTTACCCACACAATATAAACTTTACCCACACAATATAAACTTTACCCACACAATATAAACTTTACCCACACAATATAAACTTTACCCACACAATATAAACTTTACCCACACAATATAAACTTTACCAACACAATATAAACTTTACCAACACTATAAACTTTACCAACACACTATAAACTTTACCAACACAATATAAACTTTACCAACACAATATAAACTTTACCCACACAATATAAACTTTACCAACACACTATAAACTTTACCAACACAATATAAACTTTACCAACACAATATAAACTTTACCCACACAATATAAACTTTACCCACACAATATAAACTTTACCCACACACTATAAACTTTACCAACACAATATAAACTTTACCAACACAATATAAACTTTACCCACACAATATAAACTTTACCAACACACTATAAACTTTACCAACACAATATAAACTTTACCAACACAATATAAACTTTACCAACACAATATAAACTTTACCAACACAATATAAACTTTACCAACACAATATAAACTTTACCCACACACTATAAACTTTACCAACACAATATAAACTTTACCAACACAATATAAACTTTACCCACACAATATAAACTTTACCAACACAATATAAACTTTACCAACACTATAAACTTTACCAACACACTATAAACTTTACCAACACAATATAAACTTTACCAACACAATATAAACTTTACCCACACAATATAAACTTTACCAACACTATAAACTTTACCAACACAATATAAACCTTACCAACACTATAAACTTTACCAACAATATAAACTTTACCAACAATATAAACTTTACCAACAATATAAACTTTACCAACAATATAAACTTTACCCACACTATAAACTTTACAAACAATATAAACTTTACCCACAATATAAACTTTACCCACACAATATAAACTTTACCCACACAATATAAATTTTACCAACAATATAAATTTTACCAACACTATAAACTTTACCAACAATATAAACTTTACCAACACAATATAAACTTTACCCACACAATATAAACTTTACCCACAATTTAAACTTTACCCACACAATATAAACTTTACCCACACAATATAAACTTTACCAACACAATATAAACTTTACCAACACAATATAAACTTTACCCACACAATATAAACTTTACCAACACTATAAACTTTACCCACACAATATAAACTTTACCCACACAATATAAACTTTACCAACACAATATAAATTTTACCAACAATATAAATTTTACCAACACTATAAACTTTACCAACAATATAAACTTTACCCACACAATATAAACTTTACCCACACAATATAAACTTTACCCACACAATATAAACTTTACCCACACAATATAAACTATACCAACACAATATAAACTTTACCCACACAATATAAACTATACCAACACAATATAAACTTTACCCACACAATATAAACTTTACCCACACAATATAAATTTTACCAACAATATAAATTTTACCAACACTATAAACTTTATCCACACAATATAAACTTTACCAACACAATATAAACTTTACCCACACAATATAAACTTTACCAACACAATATAAACTTCACCAACAATATAAACTTTACGGATTACATATAAGATTTGCCAACACAATATGAACTTTACAAACACAATATAAACTTAAAAAAGAAATAGTGAAACATTATACACAACAGTGCTTGATGAATTTCTGCATAAATAAGACCTAAAACATAATCAGTTTTTTTCACAGGTCCTAAAAGTAACGAGCCCAGTTAAACAAATGATTCAAAATATTTGTCTTAGTAGTTCATTTATTGAGGAAAATGATCCAATATTACAGAATTGAGTGCCACTCAAAGCTATTTAATACTGGATGATTTTTGTCTCATTTTTTAAACTGGGTTCTATTTATCTATTAAGTGAAAATCTGGTTATGTTTTTACATGGTCTTATTTACATTAGATATTTACGTTATTTATTTACATTTTTTACATTATATAGACAACTGTAAAGGATTCACAAACTGACACTCCACTGTAATTCTACTGTTCGTATTAAAGAAGACGTAGCACAAACATTTTTTGACAATATAACAATTTAATACAAAAAGTCAAACATTTCTCTTTCTCTTGTTTAACATTTCATATACATATATTTTCATATATTTGTGAATCTATGTGTAATATATAAACTGCAATTCACATCGTTGTAAAAACCTGGATGAAAAACCAAAGTGGTTTAAAACAAACAAATACATTACAACAAATACACCTCGACACAACCGAGGAGGGGGAAGGGGAGGGGGGTGTTGAGAAAAACACAACAAACACCAGTTTACACATTTTCGAATATGTGAATTAGCATGTAAGCAAGTCATGCATCCAAATACAAATGCAAGACATTTAAAACATATTCCATAAAAAAATGTCTGGAGCAACATGATCATTTCAAATCAGACTAAAAACAAACCTTCGGATTACAGAGTGCAGCTGAAAGATGGCTAGGAAATAAAGAAACCCAGGAATTTACTCTAATACTGAACAAGAAGGTCCAGTTGATTGATAAAGCTGTAGATTTAACAATGGTGGTCTGGACTAAAGGAAGAAGAAAACCCAAAAAGGTTCAACGTCTGAGACCTTACACATCAATTGCTCTCTTCTTTTCTTAAAATAAACATATTCCACAAAATTCTAATCAAATGAATGAAGATTGGTGTCAAGCTGATCACATTGTATAGAAAAATATTCTATTCCAAATATTGGGCTTTCCCATATATTGGAGTTAGCAGTGGATAGCTGCTCTCTGATCAAAGAACAATTAGCTAGTGCCAATTTTGCAGCTATTTCAAACTTTAAAAAAGAAAGTGAACTGACAGACAAGAAACCCTGAATGCTTGTCTCATATATTACACAACAACATTACTCTGAATAATGACAGAAAGATGGCTTTCAAAATACTCGATTCCTGCTCATAATTATTGCTTCTGCTGCATCTTCTTTCATCTTTAAAAAAAAAATAAAAAAATAAAAACACAGTAAAAGAGGAAGAGCACACTTACAGCCAGAGAAACTGAGGAAGATGAGGACCAGAATAATCTGAATTCACATGTCAAAGCATGCGCACATCCGGATATGCAACTCATACACCGCATGTCAAAAGTTTGGGGACACTCAGCTTTCCATATATGCCTATATAAACAAATGTGTTTTTTTTGTCTTTCTGCAATAACAAATTAAACAGAACACTGTTATTATTCTTTGTGCAAAATAAAGAAGTGAAATTGAAGAAACACCCGTCAAAAGTAAGACCTTGTGTTTAAACTACTAAGCAAATAATTTCAATGGGTGCTTTTAACAATAGTTTTAAAAAGAAAACTGTCAAATTAAGCATTAAGCGTTCTTACATAATCTGAAGAGCTGTTTATGCTGACAAATGCATTTTGTAGTATTTGGTTTACTTTAACACAAAAAGTAAGTGTAACATTACTTAAAAACACAAACAAAGAACGCATGGAGTCCACAAACTTTAGACAAGTGTATTTCCTTGCTACTGGGTCATGTGACCAAGTTAAAAGATCCCCTATGATTGAGTGTGACCCCTAGAGAGAAAAAAGGGGTAGTGCAATAATTATACTCTTAGCATCACCGAGGCCGTGCTGCACCAGGCTCTCACCTCTCACCTCAGAGTGGCTTTTGATATTTGAACCTGTGCACAAATGTGTGTGTATGTGTGTGTGTGTGTGTGTGTGTGTGTGTGTGTGTGTGTGTGTTATGGAGGGGTAGGAGTAAGCAAAGTAACTCAGTGTGTCGGACTTGTTGTGCTCACTTTGTGCACTTGTGCGTGGTTCAGAGCCACTTTCGCAGCGGAGCAAGGTCGACTCAAAAATGCCACTGGAGTCGACCTGCCAGTTCTGTGCTACCCTGTGTGCTACCTTCTGTTCGTCTCCCTCTCTTTTTCCTTTACTTTATGGCTTTAAACGATCCCTCTCACATTGCTTCCTCTTGTTGCTGTGTGATCAGTAAACTAGAGAAGAGATAGACAGATGGTGGGACAGAAAAAACTGGAGAGAAGGGAGGAAAGAGACGGATCACTCAGGAAATGGAGGGAACATGGGCATTTCCCCAAAATCTTCGTTGTTGAAGTTCGCGGTCTGATCCAATATGGACAGAACATCCTGGAGAGGGGGAAAAAAAAAAAACAACAACAAAAAAAACATATATTATCTTTACAAAGACATTATCTACATGTGCCGTGTGCATGTGATACTTACAGTGAACATCTCTGGCTGGTTATTCTGCATGTGAGGATGTGTGTCTGCATTGCTTTGTGTGTGGGGCTGGTTCTGCCACTGCTGCCATCCTGATGCCTCTGCTGGTCTGGAGGCAAACTGAGACCCAGACTGACTGACATCATCTGACAGAGAGACATACACAAAATGAGGGGGTGGGGAACAAGAACAACCACACAGAATCTGTAGTAAAATTTCTGTCCTGTTTGTAAAGCACCTCCATATTTTCTGTTCATTTCAAACTAAATCTAAAACTGATACTGCTTAAATGGCAATTTTTCTTAGTGATACCTTGTCAATCTTATAACTAAATACGGTCATTCAAATAACGCTTATGTCGGGGGTTCCGAAACACAGTCCTGGCCACCCAACAATATGCAGTTTTGTCTCATCTAGTGTATCCAACTGAACGTATTAACTTATTAAATAGCTTTTTAAGTGGGAGCCTCAATTCGTAACTCAGTTACACTAAACAGAAAATATTCTGAAGCTCTGATTTGAGGTGGGAACCCGAGTGCAATCTACCTAGTTAGTTGTCCAAGCCATGTTCAAGCTGATATATTATAGTAGAGCGTTACAGTACAAAGCAGGCTCGGACAGGAATTGCTCAAGAAATTTAATTCAGTGTCAACTGTTCAAAACAATGGTTGCAAAGTTTCCTCTGCTGTTTTGAACTGCTCTTTACTGCAACATTCAGTGTTTTCAAACTGGGTGAGAAATTAGCACCACTTGCTAGTATAATAATAAAAACCTACGTACTGTAGCCATTGGTTGAGGGATTACTGCGAGTACTGAGCTGAGGGTAGCTGGGTGTGTTGGATGGAACGTTGACTGCAGCTCCACCCATCTGCCCAAAAGAGGAGGCTGATGAGGAGGGGGGGACAGAGCTAAAGTTTCCCATGGCAAACTGAGGTGAATGACTCTTTCCTGTTTGTCCTCCCACCTGCTGGAGACGCACACAAACACAGTCAGAAGTCAGGCCGTCAACCGTCAAAACTCAGATGAGTGCTTAAAGGCTGCTGTTATAGTATTTCACCTGTGTGCTGAAGGGGGTGCGTGAGGGTGTCCAGGCTCCAGGGGGTGCTGTGCTGCCTGACTGTGCCTGAATGGAGCTGGTGCCATTGGCCACAGGTCCAGAGGGGCCGTTCTGACGGGACATGTGTGCCAGAAGCTGACCTGCAGAGGGAGTCGGCTGTGCCATCGGCTGTGCCATTGTTGGGGACCTGGACACAGACCATACAATCACATATAGAACGAACCCCAGTATACACAGACAGCAAAATGGGCCTAACAGGATTAGGTTAGGAGAGGGAGAGAAACCTCAAGGTGAAAGGAGTAAATGTAGTTTTGCTAAAGTTGCTTGAAGAGATTGCCAAGGTTATTGTAGAGCTACCTGAAGGGTTCGTTGGGCCGAGCTGGAGCACTAAATGAGGCGGCAGGAGGATACACCTGTTGGCCAGTTGGGGGTGCAGTGGAGGACATAACCTTTGAGTGATCTGAGGACAAGATAAAGATGAAGAGAGACGGAATTAATCATTTTTGCCTCCGGGTGTGTATATGTGCTTAGACATCAATCCAGTGGTCATCACCAAGAGCTTAGTAAAGGGTCTTACTGGGATCAGCACCTACAGCTCCTACTGACTGCACTGGAACCTAAAGAAACAGGAAATGTTAGTATAAGAGAGAGAGTGAGAAACTGAGCAAGGCCTCTCACTTTTATTACCAGACACATATCTGTAGTATGTCTGAGAGTAGGAAGAGTGCGTTTACCTGAGGAAGAGACACCGGTCTAGTCTCATACATGTCCTCTCTCCCTGCACCGCCCTCTAGCTCTGCCTGCTGTTGCTGCAGCTGCCTACACGACAGAGAGACAGAGAAAACCATCAGAAAGCCTTTTTTTGCTTTCCAACACCCGCCACCGACATCACAAACCCGTCACCTGGCAACCAGCAGCGTTTTTCCCCACGGACCACACAGAGAGGGACGGCGAAGTTCCTAAAGTCATGCTGTTAGATCTAAATCATCTGTACCCCAAACACAAAGAGACAGGAAGATCACCACGAAGAGGAAAGAGAAAAGGAGAAATGGAGCTAAACACAGGCGCTAAATGAGGAGAGTCCAGTGCAGTGCAGTCCTGCAGGCCCACAGCTGCTTTGGTGGGGGATATCTGGTCTCACCTGGCAGTTAATTGCCCCGGGCTGGAGGCAGAGGGGCAGTTGGGGCTGTTTTGCCCCAGAGAAGAGGGCAGTGCCCCCCTCGGGGAGGACAGAGGGGAGAGGGCATCCTGATTTGGAGCTTTACTGCCACACAGAACAACAGGGAGGGAGGGAGGGAGAGGAGAGGTGAACATAGGATGGTCAGAGAGAACTTACGCCTTCCAACATAAAGGACGTAGCTAAAACAACATTTTGGAAAATTCAAATTTGAGTAACAACAAAGGGGGTAAAAGAGGAAGCCTCGCTTCACTAATCAATTAACATCACAACAGTAGTCCTGAGGTTGACCAATAATCAATGATATATCGCTACATTGCTGTTATAGGTCAACCTACACAGTTGACCTATAACAGACAGACCACATACATAGTGGTCAGTAAGACTGGGTAGCTTTTTAGGGTGCTGACTGAATAACCTTGGTACTACCTCACAGATCACTGGTACTACATCAAATATCCGTGCCAAATTTTCCCCACATACAGTCAGGTCAACGGAAAGCCCAAGACGGCCTCAAATGTGGTTCAACTTCAGCGAGAGAAAACACCTGGTTAAACTATAAAATCTAAAATCTGAAAGCTGAAGAGTGTACCATATTCAGTAGCCTGAAAGCCAAGTTTCCTGTAGCAGCTGCAGATAACGTAAAGCCTGCAGACAGCACAGAAGAAGTAAAAAACTTTCCAAGGACAATTAAACTTTAATTGAGGGCAACTTCATCAACATCTTCAGGTTATTCATTAGTTAGCTGAATGAGTTGTTGTAGAGAATGGGGTACCCCACCCCACCGTTGGCTGAAGTTAACCTTGCATTTTACTAGCGTGAGTCACTGAGCCACCATACCTGTTCAAATGTAAATGGTACTCAACATTAGTGGTCAGTAAGTGGAAACAACATTGGAGTTCAGTTGGGAGTGACAATGAAAAGTATGAAAGGCAGAAAGTATGTTACTTGGGTCGCATTTCTCAAATAATTTATGGCCATTACCCATTATCACACACACACACACACACTCTCTAAAAGAAATCCACACTTGAGTGAAATCATATGAACATGCACATTAACTTATGCTGAATTCAAAACAAAGCATTACAGATGTATATATTGGACCAAACACGGTACTATATGATATTTCTTCATAGAATACAAATACTTTTACAATACAATTCAATGCTGAAGAAATAATCAGACAATCATAAGCGTGTTGTGTCCATAGCTAGGTTTCAAGGCTATTGCCTAGCCACTGAAGTGCACTAGTGTTCTTGTCTTCTATATTTGTGAGAAACACATATTCTTAAAAATAAAGGACAATATAAATTTTGTGTTGATTTGTGTTGAAGTCATCTAACAGGGAAAAAATAAACTAATGGTCCAGAAAACATGTCTTTTGGATACTGAGATACAAATAAACTACAGTAATACAACAATCTATCAAAACCTAATTGAGTGGGATTGGATGTGAGAGTGTTGTGTTAAACCTCACTTGACATTGGCATTGGTGCAGATGATGTACTCTATTTCCTCTGAGTATGGGTTCTGGAAGGTGAAGGAGCTGGTTCTCATCCAGATCCACTCTCGCGATTTGGCTCGAAATCGGAACATCACAGACAGGACCTGACCACGCAGCTTCACCACCTGGGTGAAAAAGACAAACCTAAACCATCAGAACTTCTAAACAAACGGCAAGGCTGGAAAAAATACTCCTAACACACGCAGAGACACACACGTACCTGCTGCAAGCTGTCTCTGAGTAAGCCCTGGTCCTCTGGATGGGCAAATTCAAGAAAGTTCTTGCCCAGTAGATCCTACAAACACACACAAAATTAAACGCCACGTCTGTAATTTTAAAAGGACGGAACAGCACCGAGTAAAGACCAGTGGTGACACAAGCCTAGTCAAGCTTGAGACACTGACCTGAGGCTGGTAGCCCACTGTGGCCACACAGCGGTGATCTACGAATGTGAATGTGCCCTGACAGTTATGGCGTGAAATGAACTCCACAGGAACGCTGATGCTGTTTATGTTGCTGTCGCTGGGACAACATGTTACCTAGACAACAAAAGCAAAAAAGATTACAATTATTTCCATTTAGGATTATTGGTATAAACTAGATACGGAGTAAAAACTTTAAAAAAATTTAAGTCAGACTTTTCAGTTAAAGAGGATCGATTCAATTTCTCTCTCTCTCACACACACACACACACACACACACACACACACACACACACACACACACACACACACACACACACACACACACACACACACACACACACACAGTACCTGTAGCCTTCCAATGGCGACGAGACAGTAACGATTCCCCTGACCACTGTCACACTCATCTTCAGAAAGAGAAACACCTAACAAAGACATGCAAAGAGCTGTTTAAGTGAATGACATACAATGAACACAGTGTCAGCATTAAAACCCAAGAGATTTGTGCACTTTGGACAAAAACAGGCAGTGTATCAGTTCTCTGCAGACAATAGCTGCTCTGATGGGTGGCCACTTCCTCTGGATTGTTCTGTGAAATTCCATAGCTCTCGACTGGAGAAACTACTGTTGCGTTTTTAATCGCTGAGACGCAACAGCAGTTCTTTCTGGCTGAATGGCAACACTCAGACTCTCACACAAGACACAGGAGAAACCACAGGCCAGCCGAAAGGCTCACACAAAAACCATCTGTTCTCCGAAAACGTGAAAACCATATGTGGCCCTCTGAGAGTGTGTGTATTACCTGCAGGAGGCCAGGATCTGATGTATCCAGTGCAATGAACCACAACATACTGAGGCTCTCCATCTTTAGAAGGGCCCAAACCATTCCTGACAACAGAATCAGATTGTGTGAGTAAGCGAGAGAAAAATAATATAAATAAATGAATAAATAAATAAATAAACAGAGAGAGAGAGAGAAAGAAAAAAAAGAGAGAGAGAATTACCTGTTTCTGTTCTTCAGAAAGCTGAGCCGGTTAATGGACACTGGCTCTACAGTACAAGCCCCACATCTGAAAAAAGAAAGAATCATCAAATTCAAACTGGGCTCTAGCATGAAGGTGAAATAAAGAATGGACAGTGCCGGTGTTTACAGGCCCCCTCACCTCATTCTGCAAATGAAAGAGCGCCGCGCCCCCATACTCATCCTCATGGATGACTGGCTACCCTCCTTCTTCACTGTACCAGTCTTCAGATCCAGCATCCGCCCTGAGAGAAAGAGGAGAGAGAGAAAGAGAAGAAGGAGGAGTGAGGGAAAGAGGAGAGAGAGAGAGAGAGCAGAGAGAGAGAGAGCAAAGAGAGAGAGAGCGCGAGCGAGAGTGAGAAAGAGAGAACGTACACTCACAGTGAGCTCAGCGTAGGATTAGAAATAGGCTGGAATTACAAACTGTGACTCCCAATAGAGACACTTTCTGTACACATGGAAGCACAATTTGTAACTGACTGTCACACTTACAGTAATACTTCTCATTATTTAAGTTTATACATGCCCAGGTGTCAGCTACTATCCTGTCCTAACAGGAAAAAAGCAATAAAATTTGAGAAACTGTGCATGTGCCAACATGTGAGTTCTTAGCCAACAATCAATGTGTAACCCGTTTCCTAGTCCTGTATCTGACAACCTTTGACTGGTCAAGAAATAGAGAGAAAGTGGGGAGAAAGGGAGAGATTCCTCACCATTGTTGGCATTTTCACTGGTGGAAAGCTGCTCTCTCAGTTTGTCTGTGTCATCTGGATGGAGCTGATCATACAAAGATGAGCCGAGCCAATCAGACTGAGCCTGGTTTAAAACGGGTGTGACTGAATCCGAGACGTAAATGACGCGTCCGCTCTCACAGGAAACCACAAACAAGAAACCATCAGCCGCCTCTAAAATCAGGTGTTTCAGCTCCTTCAACCAAAGAGACAGAGGGTGATAATGTCAGATGGTATGGTTAAAAAAATAAAGAAATAAAAAAAAAGAAATAAAAAAAAGAAAAAAGAAAAAAAAATTACATACTTCCTCCAGTCAGTGCCACAGACCTGTCAGACTTTCACAAAACTGATGTACAGAAAGTATAGTGATAGATATAAGTATAGATCCTATACAAACATGTATAGCTGCATAACTTATTATTTAATTTATTATTAACTTATTACACATATTTTGTGACCCCCTAATTTAAAAAATGCATTCTCTGTTGAATTTCTTGTTTTAAGTGTGCATTATTCAAGAAATAGCTCCATTCCATCCTTTTTCAAGGTTAGGGGGGCAATGCTGTCAGTCAAGCTGTGCGGGTGGGATTTTATAGTACAGGCATGTTTTAAGAGGAAGTGATGGAAAGAAAAGAAAAATTGTAACTGTGCAGTACTGAAGCCTAACTTGATGCTATATTTGCGATACAGAAATAGCAACAGCAACTGCTGCTACTGCAAATTTACAACACGCCAATAAGTCTGTCGAATCTGTTCTTTTGTGCTGAAGGAGAGCTTTTGATGACCATCCCAAGCATGTTTGTAGCTTTATAAACAGCAAACTGCAGTATTTATCTGGATTTCTAAAAACTGAGGTGAAAAACATGCACAAGTGCAAGAGAGAGGGTGGTGCGGTGAAACCATTTCTCAGACGTTAAGGCAGAACAATAAAGTAATTTCTCAAATATTACAAATAAAAAAAATTATAAAATACGAATCAAATGTGTTATGATCTGATGAGCCAAAAGTATGTAATCATACACACAAAATATCTTTGTTGTCCTTAAGATTAAATTTGTTATAGAATTAAATTAAATTACTTAAAAACAGTTCACAAAGTATATGAAAACATCATAACTGGCACAAACATCTATGTGACTGACATACACTGGCCTAAAATGTGCAGTGCTCAGACCCTGAATCTCAAATAATTAATTTCCTGTTACTTCATATTTATCTGAAGAAAAAAAAACCAAACCAACAATTCAGACAGATCACCTTTTGGTTCTGTTGTAAATGTTCACTGATCAGAGCTGATTGTAAGAATAAGAGCTTGTGTTAATGTTCCCACAAACGCACATACACTTGACTTTAACATGCTCTAGTGCTTTAACTAAAGATACTGTAACATCTATGTAGAAGTGCTTTTAATGAACGCTTGTTTTCTTAGAACAAAGCAGCCGGGGAGAAGTGCCGCTCACCACCACTGAAACAGCGATAGCAAGCAGGTCATCAATAGCCACAAACTTTCACTTTGTGGTAGACATCAGAGCCGCACTCTCTCACCCACAACCCAACACAGAATACCACAGCAAACACACAAACACAGTTCTACTAACAACTTATTTATAGGTCTCTCTTACCGCGGCGCTCCTGTAAGTCTGTGCATTTGGCCACTCTACATGACCACACCTCCTGCATGTCCGTGGCCGCGTGAGCCAGGAGCAGGACACTATTTCAGATCATTTTACAATTGTCTAATGTATGTGATTTGTCCCTGTACTGACTACATGCAATATCAAAAATAAACATGTAGGATATCTGCACATCAACAGGATCACTGTAAAACACAACTAGCCAGCAGGAACATGAAATCCAGCACAGCAGGAAACTAACCAGACCCCTACAACCAACAGCAAGAGCTCTCTGAGTTGTGCCAGCCCATTGAGAGCAACAGTCCTTTATCTGGCGGTTTTTCTAACATGCAGTATTACCGTACTCCTACTGACATACTGACTTATCACCTGACAATTCACCTGTGTACATAAACCGATTTCATTGGCTAAACTGAGAACTATTAGAGCTCTACTAGTGTATATGTGAACATGTTACCTGGTCAGTGAGGAAGGAGGGCTTGTACGTTCCATCAGCTCCTGTGTTGCCGCTGCCTTTCAGAGATTTCATGTGCGAGACAGCCATTCGCAGGATTGTCAGCTTGTCTGGTTTCCGTGCCAAGGCGCTGCACGTGGGCACCATCTCTGACAATTCGGTGATATAAGCGGTCATCTTGTTCCGCCTCCGCCGCTCAATTTCACTGTGGTTCTCCCTGGGGTCAGGAGGTCACCGGGCGAAAGTCATGGATGAGGATGGAAGATGGGTAAATACACAAAGGTCGGTGTTTGAGAGTGACAGAGATCCGAAAAAGAAAACAGATGACAAAAAAAAAGAAACAGACGTGAAGACTAAAAGATATTGAAGAGTGAAGATATATACAAAATGTAAGTGGGGTTGTGCAGCCCATACAATATCCAAAAAGAGTAGTGAACAGTACAGAGGGAAAGACCATGGAAAGAAAAACAGCAGCATGAGGGAAAAGAAGAGGGATGAAAAATTCAAATGAGAAGACAATTTCATCTTACAACAAGGGACAGAAGTGAGTGGGTAAAAGAATAAGTGAGGAGAAAATAAGGTCTCTTCAGAGTGCCTGAAAGAGAGAGAGAGTGGGAGAAAGAAAGAGAACAAGAGAGGAAAGGAAGGGCAGGGAAAAAAAGGGAAAGTGCTCAACAGAAAAGACTAGAAAGTGAACATGCATATTGAGGCTTGCAGAACAGAGGGAGTGCACACGGATATACAGAAGCAGTCGAACATTTAGATGTATTATTTAAAGTTAAGACTCGGGAATAACATGACACATAGGGAGTGTGTATGTCAGACACTTCATAGTTAACCTCTTTACTGCACTCATTCCTTCAAGCAGTTTCACGAGGAGCCACCTGGGACGTTTTTGTGACAGTCTTCTGATGATTCTTTATGCTGAGACCTTGCTGGCTGCTAAGGGCTACTTGCTGGGCTTATTTTAAAAAAATAGTTTCATATTGAAATATTGACATATTGAAAAATAGTTTCATTTCATATTTCTGAAAGCTTCTGAAATAACTTTATATAAGCCTCAACTTCATTATTTATTGTTGTATTTACTTATATTTGTATTTGGACAGGATTGTTTTTCCAGGTAGAGATGGGCTAATTTTTAAACCCATTTGTCAGTGATTTCAGTCCCCACTGAATGTGCCAAGTCACTAATTTTGTGGACCACATGCTCCTGTGGCAGTTAAGTCTCTGGTTCATTTTAACTTCTATAAAATAAACCTCTGAAATATTCTGTAAAATTTAGTTTCTTATGTATGAGGGCACACAAAGAAGCATTTACCTAACATCTCTATGACTCAAATCAGCCCAGTAAGTATTTATCTCGTATAATCTATGAACATGCAAAGGATTATAGGGGAAATATCTGATTTTAGGCAGTAATGCTAATTATGGTCAAAGCCACTGTACATTCACATGGGCCAGACAGACGGATTAAGGTTAAGGTAAATGGATTTACAGCTAAAGTAAATGCTTCTTAAACATGTTTTCTACATTTTTTCTACAAGGCAGTGAGCAAATCAAAGCACCTGCCATCTTTGGTGCATACCGAGATCTCTTGCAAACTGGCTTTAAACATTACAGACAGGCATTAGCCCACCTCCCCAGAAAAAAATTGTTTCTGGAATAAATATATGGACCTGATTTTTTTTTAATACATCTTAACAAAGCAAAGTCTAAATATCCTGTAAGACTTCAAAAGCTATTTAAAAGTGTCCAAACTTCAACTGTCAAATCTAAACCCTCACTCTCTGATTTAGAGACAGTCTGGAGCTACTGTTCAGAAAAAAAGTGGTACTAAGAGACCCCATTTCTCCAAGCAGAGACATTCTTGCTTTCATATTTCATCAAGCATGTCCTGTCAAAATGTTTTCACATGCCACTCTTTCTCTTGCGTCTCCGTACCTGGCAAAGCGTTCTTTGTCGTTTGAGGCACCTGGATCATCATCACATCTAAGTGGGGGAAAAAAAAAATCACAAACACTTCCATCTTATTAAACATCACCATAAATCCTTAACGCCAATAAGCAATCCAGCATTTCTTGCTTGTCTGTACATGATATACGGAACTGGTTTTCCTAGCGGGAGAATGTTCATTTCCCCCGAGTTTAGGGCAAAAAAGTTCATCTGTAACATCTAAAACTCCCCTAACTGAAGTTTCTCCAGCAGTGACAAATGTCAGTAGTAGAGATATTTTAAACAACTTTAGAAACATCAGAAGGCACAAAGCAAACGCAAGCTATTAATCTGTACCCACCTGAAGAGTTTACTTCCTTCATCATCATCAAAATCAGAGCTGAAAGAGAAAATAAAAAGGGAGGTTGGGGTATGGTGAACACAACAGTAGTCATTTTGACTAGTCATGTATTTTATTAGTCATTATTGCACAATATTTCAAACAAGACTATTACGACCTTCCCAAAAAGTTCAGTTTTAAAAGTCATTTAGAAACAGATAATATATATTTTTTAAACATTTATACATTTTAACTATTTTAAGTCATGCATAACAGAGGCTTACCCAACCACAACAGCACAAATAAGAAGTTTTAAAATCCCCCAGACTGTTGACCAAATCTCTCCTAACAAAACTCAGTCAGCGCCAAATCAATCTCGAAGTGAACCACAGAGCTTCAGCACTTAGCAGAAAAACGAAGCTCATCAATCAAGGAAGACTTCTTCCAAAAACGTAAACAAAGAAACTTCATCATGAGCCAATTTAGGCTGGTTTATAACAACGCTAACAAAAATAACTGTTCCAGGTTTCTGCACCACCTGTTTAGCTGAGCAGCTTCATTCCTGCTGCCCTGAACACGCTTCACATGTCCTCTGACACTTTAATCCCAGATGACCCTAACTACAGATTGCTTACTGCTGGGGAATTTATATCTTGCTTGTATTAGTGTTTGATTTAATAAAAAAATACTGACATTTTTAACCTTGTTCTCAGATAAGGTAAATAAAGGGCTAATAACAACTGAACTAGAGCTGTGAACCTGGCAATACGACACATATCATGATATTGTGGGGTTGATTTAGATTACAACACCGCCATCAAGCAGTCAGAGGTTTAAGCAGAACCAGCCCTTACCTTGCTGCCCGTTTGTTACTGCCCTTTGGAACGATGCCTCCAGCACCAGCATGAGATCCAGCTGGCGTGCCCATTCCCAACGAAGGCACCTCAGGCATGTCTAAGACCACACACACACGGCTCAAGATTTCAACATATCTTAAAATAAATTAACTAATGAACAAAGTACGTCCTATTTCATCTAAAAACATCAGTTGTGATGAATTTTGACTGAAATATTCACAAAGCCTGTGGAGTACCATGCTCAACAACAAAGACACAAAGTCAGTTCATCCAGTTACAGTAAAAATCAAAAAGCAGTATTTACAAAAATTAGAAATCACAGGCAGCTGCTCAACAGCTGCTTCTTCCCAACATCTGCACAGACACCAGGCATGCACATATTACTGTGGAATATTACACTGGAATATTTTCAACATTAGCAAACAGGCCAGTGGTTCTCAAACAGGTTGTCAGGGACCCCTGGACGGTCTAGACAGTCTTCTGTGCAAAGCTGTGGGCCATCTGAGGGGGCGGGGATTGTACATTTCTCTGTAATACTAATGCAGATAGTCCACATTTCTGCATTTTGTGTGTGACTGCGTTTCATGACAACTTGTGTGTGTATTTTGGGTGCAGGATTAAAAAAGGGTTGTTGGTCACTGCGTCCTGATTTGAAATCTGTATACAGAGATCAGGCAGGTGACTGTTAAACAGATGTGTAAATAAGCAGAGGCCATTAACTATAGTATACCACTAAGACCCATACAGGCTTATAGATGCGTCAACATTTTTCAGCTTGCTGACTTTTAGCGACTTAATAACATCCACTTCTTAAGCCCAATCTTGTAGTACACCTTAAGCACACCTGATTCTGCTCATAAATTTCTCCATACAATATAAGCATAACTCTCGGTCCTGTAGTGCACTTCAGCCGCTTATTCAGATCATAGATCGTCGGCTGACTTCTCTTATTTAAAACTTGGTCCGCCGCGACTTCGTCAAACACTTCACAGTTAGGTTAGCTTAGCCTACATTAGCTCGGCCTGCTAAGCTAGCAAATACTCGTCAAGTACCAGCTACATGCAAACTTTAACATTAGTTAATATTAACTAATTCTACAACGACCGAGTTAGTTGATTAACAGTAACATTAACGGTATGTTCAGCATTAACAGCAACGGTACCAGAAAAGAAGCTCTGGGTAAGTTCAGTAAGTTAACGCTCTGCTAACGTTACCGACTCAGTGCTCTTCGCTAGCCTGCTAACTTTCCACTTGTTCACACTCAAATTTAATCGGACTGTTTAACTATCTGCCAATTGTGTACGCGACAGAAATGTATTTAAAATGATTAAGCTTTGTGTTGAATGCAGTACCTGAGTTTGAAGATGCCATGTCAGACTGGAACGGAGAAAGTTTTAGCTCCTCCTGCTAACGCATAAACAAAACAAGCAGAAAACACCCAAACCGGTACTTTCTTTCTTTTTATCTTTCTTTAAAACAACACTCTTTAAAAAAACAACCGCCCCTACAACATCATGACTTAAAATTAACTGTCATTTTCAAATGCTGTTCGACCATAACAGCCTCATTTTACTAAAGTTATGGTTTACTTCTCTCTTTAAACCCCCTCAACCCTCTAAAATGGCGCAACGGCTTTTCCACAGAAAACACGCAGGTCGAGAGATACTCGGGCCGCGCAACAATACGCCCACTACCGCCCTAACTAGGCCCCCTAGCGAGTGCGCAAAACTCCCCACTACCAGGTTCTGTGCGCGCAGGCTATTCTAAAGTGTGATTTCTACGATCGGAACGCGCACCGTCCGAGTTCCATTGGCTGTGCGGGGGTGACGCAACGCGAGTTTGTCTTGACCTTGTCTGAAGTTTTAGCGCTATTAATAAAAAACATAAGTACAGCGATAGTTTTGATATATTTCTCCTGTCTGTAACTGAGACACTGCTTTGTCTTCTTATATTTTGTTATCCAAAATTTAAATAATCTCTCATAACCATCAAAAAAGAAAGTCGTTAATCCTATCTCATATATATATATATATATATATATATATATATATATATATATATATATATATATATATATATATATATATATATATATATGCATGCCATTTTGAATTTAATGCCAGCAACATATTTAAAAAGAAGCGGCAGCAAATGTGCAACACCTCTAACTAGGTAGGTGAAAGAAGTGAGACTTTCAGAGGTAAACACAGGGAGGGGTTCACCACTCTGTCCAACAATACATTTTCAATGTACACCAACTTGGGGATTTCATCATCCATTGTCTTAAACTTTAGGCTCTCAGGAGTAGCATTAAAAACAGACTTCTGCAGTGGAAATCACTGCAAGGCTCAGAAACACTTTCGTGACCATAATACAGGATACAGAAACACCGCCGGCACACATCCATGATGGTGTGGAGGTGCATTAGTGCGCATGGCATGAATGACTTGAAGGCACCATTAGTGCTGTTAAAAGAAGAGGTGACTTTTATTGTATCCTGAAAAAAATAATATATGATGTGTTACACATCATATATTATTTTTTTCAGGATACAATAAAAGTTCTCTGTTTCAACATTTAATGTTAATATTTAAACTTTCGTTTCATTCTGTTCTGTTTTTATTCATATTTAAAACCGTGTTCCAGCCTTTTTGGAAGCAGGATTGTAAGTGACTTAAACAGCTTGTGATGGTACATAGTCACTAAATAATAAACTAACAGCAACTAAATCAGGAGTGTGATTTAACAAAACAATCCATTTTCCACATACTTTATATCCCCTCTCAGGACATACAACCCCTCTATGACAAATACACCGGCCTCAGTGGTAATTCTCCATTGTTGTTTTATTATTTCCATCACTATTAATAACAGTTACGCATAATAACAAACAAACAAAAAAATAAAACTTAAAAAATAAAATAAAAATAATACTGCAATTAGGGATGCATTTCTGGAACGCTGCATAGACGAGGGCAGTGAAAACGCTGGTCAGAAGAAAATGAGTTATCAGATGTGATGGCATGAATAAGAAAAGAGAAGAACAACTCAAGAGCACTGATTCAGAAAGAGATGTGGTAAACAAGGCAAAATGCAGAAGGAAAGACAGAGAGATGAAGATGGAGGAGAGTGGAGAGAGAGAAATGCGTCAAGAAGAAGACACGTGCAACTGTCCCGTATGTTCCAGCACTGCGGTGGGGACTTTCAGACGTTTTGGACAATACCTTCAAAGACGGAGCAGCTGCTGCAGCAGTGAAGGACAAAGGACAAAAATTAATATCTGTAAATGTTCTGCACCAACGTTCCTTCATTTTTTAAAAAAATGAAGTGAATTACTTCTGAACAAGTGGAATGAAATAAAAATAACAGAAAAATAAAATAATAAAATAAACATTGTAAACCTGTTGTTTTTTTTCTTACTGGAATTACAACACAAACATGTCCATAAAGTGACGACATCTCTCGTTTGCTTTGGTTCTTCTAGCGTAGGATGCACTTCCTTGGCGTGGCGGTTGAGTAAAGTGCCTGAATAAATTACTACACCTGGATTTGAGACTGAAAAAACTGATCCAAGGCTTTTACTCTCGCAAGTTTGATACACTCAATCCCAGATCAAGTGCATGGTTACCTGACGTTAGCTCAACAAAGAAGAAACATCTTTAAACTGATAATTAAGTCTAGTTATCAGTAATGTGTTCTGTTTCTCTCCAGTGGTGCGAATGGTCAAAGGTAGATTTGCTACATGATATTTAAAAAATATAAAACACTTGGCTGACTCTTCCACGAAGATTTTGAGTTAAACTCACTTTATTCTTGGTGGTTTTGGCTGAAGTCTCCATGTCTACCATAGAGGAAGCTGTCAGACTTGCTGGATCTATAATTTGCGCTACATCCAAATTCAAAATGTCTTAAAAACCTGTGTACTTTAGTTTATAATCACAGTTGCAGCTACTGATTGACTGCTGGTCTCTGGAACTTTCAGCACTGGCATTTATTAACAGTCCTTTTTTATTTTATTCGAAATGATTGCAGTTTAAATAGAACTATTTTATAGTATTTAATAATTATTATCACTGGCTCTAAAATTTCAAATCAAGGTCTTGGTTTGGGTTTGCTTTTACCCTCCAACACAATGATAAATCAGGCCCTATGAGTAAAAGCACTCCAGCATTTAAAAGAGATAATTAAATAGTATTAATAGTGCCGTGTTATTCCATCTTCCAAAGAAATTAAATGTAACATTAACTTGTTATTGTCAGAAGAAAGAAGAAGCAAAAGCCTCTGATCTAATGAAACCTGCAGCATTTTTTAGTTTATTTAGTTATTACACTTGGTATGAGCCCGCTGTTCAAGCATGTAATCTAGAAAGGGGGGAGCAAGCGAGCATCAGGCGAGCAACCTGAGGGCGAGGTAAGGTTTGTTCACTGTGTTTTTTTGCTATTAGACCTTTTATTACTTTCACTTGACTAGATTTTCCTCAGAGTAACTTTCAGTTTGTGTGCTAATATTGAGCTACTGCCTATGAACTCTTTTTTTTTGGAATTTAATTGAGAAAGATTTTCTGGGAAATAAAATAACGCAAGTGTTTTTACACACCATGTTAACATGATTTCAGGTAATAAATACATATAATAGGATGTCTAGAAGGTCATTAGCTATGTTGAACTGTGAAAACTGTCCATCAGGCAGTGCTTTTATTTATGACCTACAGGGCAACCGTTCAGCAGCAATATTCTTTAAGATTGAGCTTGGTTTTCAGAAACGTTAAAGCTATACGCACCGTATGGAGTGGAGACATGGATAGTTTGGTCTAAAGACACTGTAAGATGAAAATGATCAATGTTGATTTTGATCATGTTTTTTTACTGCAGACTGATACACATACTGTAGGAAGATCCTGACTTCAAATGAGCTGAGAATGTTAAGTACTGAAAGCAGAAACAGAGTGCTGATTCAGGAGTTCGTGCACTGTCACTGATGGGATGAGAGAATTAAGATAAAAAGGCACTTGTTTCTAAGGAACCTGAAAAATCAGCTTTGCTTTTTGTCTTCTCTGGAGGTGACTTTGAGAATTTGGCATCGCAGCATTCTTCTCTGTGATCGTGTGTAAGTGTGTGTATGTACGTGCAGGTGTGTGACTGCAGGTTGCGTGTGTATTGGATGTGTTTGAGTGTGTGGAGAGGAGATGCCTGGATGTTTCTTCTGTAGTGTACGGAGAAGAGAGAATAAACAGTTCATCAACATTTGGAAGAAGTTCCACTCTCTCCCTCTTTCCTACTTCTGTCTCTCTCTCTTTCATGTATGAGGATGTACATCATCAGTTCCTGATTTTCTTCTCTTTTCAAACATTCTTCCGCGGAACATCACTCTGTTTTGTGGTGGTTGTTATTGTGTCTGACGTAGCCGTTCTGAATGGGACCGTTCTTTTTTATGTCCCCATTTCTTTCCTGCTCTTCAACCTCATCTTCATCTGAGTCGTCAGTCTCCTCTTTGTCGCTCCTCTCGTCTTCCACAATCTCCTGGAGAAAGGAAAGTATGGAAACAGTGGAGTAAGGCTGTTGCAAAGGCAAACCACAATGTTTGGGTGCCTCATGGCAGTGAAGTAGGATGGTTGGTGGGGGTTAAGTAAGCATACATACAAAATATTTCAGTAAACTGTGGCTGGCCTGCTGCACACTGTACATCATTAATTACAGTAACACTGATACATATGCTGAACAGAAAACATCAACGGCACAAATCATACAAGTCTCAGCCTCAGATGCTTTGCCCACAGAGTGTCTGATATCTAGTGCACGTTATCATT
The DNA here is from genome assembly GCA_021613375.1 of Megaleporinus macrocephalus. NCBI lineage: Eukaryota > Metazoa > Chordata > Actinopteri > Characiformes > Anostomidae > Megaleporinus > Megaleporinus macrocephalus. The sequence continues at coordinate 23,903,586 of CM038705.1, forward strand.
CCCACAATTATCAGGATTTTGTCAGTTGCATTCTGATTATATATATTTAAATGTCCATGTGTATCATCTAATGTTGGTTTGAAATATTAGTTAAATATAAACATCTGTACAATGCAAGTATTTGTTAAGCAGTTATCTGCTGATCCCACTATGATTATTATCATGCATCAGTACTATTAAAGTAGGTATTTCATTGTTACAACAACTAAATGCATAAGACTGTTTTACGTTATGGAGACATCTGGCTTGTAAAACTAGGCTAATTTTATTAGGCTACCAAGTAAGGCAGCATGTTGGCAAAGCGGAAACTTGCTGCAAAGCCCTAAGAGTGTAGCAGAAACAGACGAGTGGATCAGACGGGACAGAGAAGAGAATGGCTCAAAAAATCATACAGTAAACATTTCTATTGATGAAATTAATTAATTGGAGTCTAATCGGTAAGAATGTTTAATGAATATTAAAATTTTCCAAGGCTGCTAAATAGTTGGCTTTGGCTGTTTTAGGGCCTCTTGCTTAAAGACCACTCTGACACCTGCAAGTGTATTACGCTGTAAGTTCCTTACCCAAGCTACTGACATGCTTGAGTTTAAACTCTGTACATTACAACAATACATTACTCTTCTTCTATCAGAACGGTACATATTCTTGTATCAAATGCTTCATTTGATCATTACATGTGTCCGTGCATATTGATGATAATCCGAGACACAGTGATAAAAAACATTCACACTTTTAATGTAGGCGATCTAATACTCTATTCTTACGTAGCATTTATTATGAACAAGCATTTGCACACATCTCAGCTAATCACTTAAGCAAAGCATTAGTTTTTTTTTGCAAACCACGGGACTCGGTGGCAAAGGTTCAGATTCACTGAACTTTGACCTCACTGTATGCTGAGCTTGAAATAAGGAACTAGTGACTACAAGTTTTTAAAAAAATCTGTACAAAAACACTACAAAAGTGAAGAATATAAAAACATTTATAATCCATATATTTGTGTAAGTTAATAAACCCATTTTTAGGGTTTGTTTGTTTATATATTCTTTTGGTGATTTTGCTGAATCTTCTGATGAGTGATCTGCTGCCTTGAGTGGTGGAGTAACTAAATCTTACCACTGGACGAAGTGGTGGGTAATGAGAACGCTGCGTTAGGTGGTGCTTGTGCTGCATCCTGGTTTAAAACTACCAATGAGCTGAGATTGAAAGGAGTAACACTGCAGCATAACAATGACTATCTAATCTCTCTCCTGCTGCCCAAAACTCTCACTTCAGTCACTTCAGTCGGCAACTCTCCCCCATTCAACCACAAAGGGACTTACGTTTCTTGGAAGGAAGCGCAATGCCATACGGATGATGAGCACAGCCCAGAAGATGTGCAGACACTGCAGCACAAGTAGCAAACCGTTAAAGAAGTAATATCCAAAGAAGGGAGGATAGATTGTTACTGGGTACACCCAGGTACAGTACATGATCCTGAAAAAGAGATGGAAAAAGAGAGGCTTTAAATGTTTAATTCAAACTTTCTGTATCTTTGGCATAGTTACATTCGCAGTCAGGACAATTAGAATAAAGTCACAAACTGTCTACACAGATTCCCAAATTAATTAGATCTAGTAATTTATTTAATTAAATTAAAAAGAACCACATAAGGATGTCTGTGTGTGTGACACTCAGATTGAGGAACTGATTGAATCCCACTCACCCCTAAACTGCACTGTTTATATATAAACATACTTTAGTCTCACTAAACTGAAATGGATTCAGTCGGATTGATCAGCATTTGTGTGACTCATACCGGAAGGGGAAGATGGCGAGTCGTGTGATGATGAAGAATGCAGCAAACACAATGAAGATGTAGTTACAAGTCTTCCTCCAGCCAGCATAGTTAAACATTTTAGCTGACTGAGAAACACAGAGAAACAGAAATGAAACACAGCAGGTAGAAGCACAAGCAGATTACTGTTGCAGTTATATTCCAGTAGGTGGCTCTCTCGAGTATTTTGCATTTTCAGCATAGTACACTTTCCTCACATCCAATTTATCAGAAAGCAGTAAATCTGGTAAGGTGATAAGAATATATCTAAAACTAGATTTTGGGGGAAAGTGTGAGTTTACTGTAGGTTTTGAAAAGTCTGTTATCTGTGTATCAAAAAAAATACTGATAACCACAGCAAAGCGCTTTGGCTCAAAAACCATAAAATTACTAATAATAATCAGCTCATTGTGTTCTGTGAAGAAATAGCTTTTATTTCATCCTTGTTCAGACCACTAAAGACCACTGAAAAATGAACCACTGAAACTGCAACACATTTGGTCAAGCTCTCCCAAAATACATCCAAATGACTGACGAGCGACTGGCAGAATCAGCCTTGTGTGAAGGTTGTTCATTTTAACCATGATAAGCAACATACGTCAGGAATTACGTATATCACAAAGAGTCTGATAAAGAAAGAAAAACTGCTTGAGTGTATGAATTAATGACCTCAGATGACCTCAACTTTTACTCAGACATTTTAGATAGACCCAGTGAGAGATTCATTTCTGCTTCTGGTCAGGAGGCACCACCTCTTTATGCTGTACGTTGCTGTTGAATTTGTGTACCAGTAACCATGGGTACTTTAACATGCTTGTGGGTCCTGGTGCTAGATGGTTGTGGGCTCTGAGAGTCTGACTAAACCAAAAACTTGAGAACACACACTATAGCTGCCAATCACTGACTCCAGCACAGTCTTGCATTACTGCATGAAAAGAGTCGGTCATGTTTGGGAATTTACATTGAGTAGGCAGCCAATCCGAGGCCCTCAATTACTCTGGGGGAAAGCCTGGCCATTAAATCGCTCATGTCAGTAAATCAGTGCATGTGTGGCTGTTTTGTGTGAGCAGGCGTGTATGTGTGTGTATACCTCCAGCAAATAGTCTGAGGAATCATGCAAAAACATGATCAGCGTTCCAGCTCGGATGTAGTTCATACACCATGAGAAACTGATCAATGTGATTGTGGCAACATGGTGGATGATCTGCTCCTTGAAGTCCTGAGAGAGAGAGAGAGGTTTGGAGTTATATGAGGACAGTGGCAGCCTGACTGTCTGTTTATCTGCAGTGTACTATGCTCTGGAAACAAGTGCATCAGTAATGACTCTTTAGAGATAAGAAAGGAAAAATCAGCAGCACACTTGAGAACCACCTGACCTCATATGAACCTGGAATGGACACACCACCAACACAAATGAGCCAGATGTCTTGTTTCGTTTTGAATATTGCAAAGAGGGCTCCGAAAACTAGCTCTCTACCATTGCAGGGCACAGTGTCTGACTGCAATGCAAATATGTTCTTTACCTGCCTCGGATAAGCTGCATTATGGGAGGGTGATATGACGTCAAGTGTGTTTTGTGTGTGTGTGTGTGGGACAGGGTTATTATAGTTAATGGAAATTGTTGGTAACTTTAAAAAAACAATGTTAACAATAACAAAGAATAAAAACAACATCTGTCAAAAACTTTACCCAAACTACATAAAAACTAATTATCAAATTCTCAAATTTAGCTCCCAAATAACAGCTTATATCAACTAAAGAACCCTACCAATTTAGTCCTGTTGAAAAACTTATTAGAGTATACCTTAATTTCAGACAAAATATTACCTTAATTCACCAATAAAAACAAAATAAAAATGGTAAAATGTAACTTGAACTGTAACAAAAAAAATTAACAACTTGAACAATTAAATAATATAAATAAATAAATAAAAATAAAAACCTATTTTATGAAGTAGTGTGAAAAGTGTATGTTTAGGTGAAATAATATTTAAAAGTTATCACCAGTGATTAAACAATTTCGAATTTTAAATAGAGTTATTTCCAGAGGGGAGACATAATCAATCTTATTTGTATGATATACACTGTTATAAGTGGGTTTTATATACGTAAAAAATATCAGTGAAATATTATGATCATGACGGAAAGGCCTTCTGGAGGTCTCATATATGTCACTAACTACGAATATGAACTGTAGCCTAACCAATAAGTGGTTCAGTAATTTGTTGGAAAAGAAAAGCAGCATCACCTCTGTTACAACCTTCTTAGACATCCAAAAGTAACAAACAGACAAGCAGAAGTGCAGACCTGAACCTGACAATACTGAATATAGATGTAACTCATTGTGCATCTATATTAACTATGTAATTACATTTGTGTAATTGTGTAATGTCAACTGAAAGGGTTAAAGGTCAGACTTACTTTGCGTTTTACATCTGTTGCCACACTGAAAAGAAGAGAGGCATAGAAGCTCAACTCCAGCATATAGTACCAGTACTGAGAGGGCAGGAGTGTCTGAGAAAGAGAGAGAGAATAAAAGAAAGTGGAGAATGAAACTAAACTTCTTAATACCAGAGATTATTTACCAGCAGGAAAACGTATGAAGGGTTAAACGGTGTGAAGTCTGAAGCCTGTTGCACGCTGTCGGCAGGGCGTCACACAGCAATTCTGGGAGTAACGAGTAACGTAAACAAGGAGATTCCTGAAGTGTTGCTCAGAACAGGAATGAGGGAGGGGGGGACTCACCAGAGTGGGGAATCCTTTCCACATTTCCTCCAAGTCATACAGCCAGGGTTTCTACAGAGTGAAAGAGAGAGAGAGAGAGCGAGAGAGAGATAGAGAGAAAGAGAGATAAACTTTTGTCTGTGTGTGTGGTCACTTTTGTGAAAAAACAAAAAACAAAAAAACAAAAAACAAAAAACAAAAAAAAACGTTACAACCTACTGAAGCAGAGAGTGAAAACAAGAGTGTTTAACTTGCTGTAGATGTCCTTTACTAATCTAAAACATGAGTGCACAAGGATGAGAATGCTGCCCAGGACAGGGTGGCAAAGAAAGGCTCAGACCAGTGAAGCTGGGTGGTTGAATGTCAGGCTAGGCTGGCCATGATAAACAGTGAAAATATACTTTACTGCTCTCAATGTTACCTTTGGTAAGGCACATATTTCACTGAAGACTAAAACAAGTCTCAACCTCTGACACTGCACTTGTTAGCTCTGTTATTAGCTGTGCTGTAAGCTTGTCTGATTTAACCAAACTTCTCTTTGTTGTTTTAAAATAACCACTATACTCCTTTATGTGCTAGTAAGACTTTTTCTAATGCATGTGTGCCTGCAGGCACCAGAGTTACCGCTTAAACAACTGTTTAGCCCTAGTGTTTTGTGATGGAGAGAAGCAAAACACGAAGGCTGGGTAAAACATGTATTTCTGACCGACACTTGTTCTCTTACTTACATCAACGAGAGCAACTAAGCCACAAATGAATGCCAGAAGGTAAAAGGTAAACCTCCAACTGTAAGAGAAAACAGACGGACACACACACACACACACACACACACACACACACACACACACACACACACACACACACACACACACACACAAACACACAAATCAATAACAACAAATCATTACTTTGCCAAGACTGCCAGTTGTAACAGCAAGATGTGGCTGTTTCTGACGTCACGGCTACGGCTGTGTGCTGAAATGGTTCAAAATAAATTATGCCAATAAAGTACATTTTGAATTGAACTAAACTGAATCATCAGACTTTTCTCCTACCGTTTCTAAGGTGCTGTGCTGCTGACAACCAGAAGAATGTGCTTAGCTTTGTAGTCTGTGTAAGTGTGTATCTAGAGGGTCAGTGTCGCATGCGTATAACACACCTCGCCTCACGGAACTTCTTCATTAGGTTGGGTCGGTCTTGGTTTCTCCGCCGCCTGAACCAGCGCTGGAGTTGTCTCTCTGAACAGCCCGTCTGCTTACAAAGCTTCTCTACTGCACTCTGAGAGTGAGAAAGAGAGAGAGTGAGAGGGTGAGAGAGAGAGATTGTTATTTGCCATTATGACTATGTTTTTTTTTTATTTCAGTTTTTAATTGTTGCTAAGCTAGGGGGCTAAGGGCTATCATGCGCATGCTGAAACTACTGGTCAGTCTTTCACTGTGTACTACTGGCTGAAGTGTGAAGTACTGGCTGAAGGCACCTGTGTTGGGTATTTGCTCGTGTGGCAGTAGTAGGACTCCAGTGTTGGGTTGTGCACTGCTGTTCTTCGTACAGTTTCTTTTATTCCTAGCGATGAGGCCAGATATGTTGCAACAGTCCTACACATGGACACAATAAACAATGAATAATGTTTAGTAAAGAAAATGTGTTTTAAAGAAAAGAACATCAAAAAGAGCAAGACTTAGTGACACTTAGTGACAAACAGTAAATACATCTATACTGACTAGACATTACAGACATAGACATAACCACACACACACATATACAGATGTAAACAAATATAGAAACAAATCCACATGATGTTATAAAGTGGCATTAATACTCTGGGGTAAAAGAGTAGCGAGTAAGAGGCCAGATTAAAAAAGAGATAAGAGCTGATAGAGGGGCCAGAAGAATTTACCAGAGAATGAGGATAACTTAACTCTTTGCAATTAAAGGTGTTAACCTCAATACAGTATATAATGTATCACATGAGTTTGTTGATTATTAAAATGAACTAATTTAAAATACAAAGATAATACACTGAATATACACATATGACTTAATGAATTATTCAAAAAAACAATTTATTTTAATATATGGTGAATATATTTTGAAAAGAAAAGTTATTTCTTTAAAGATTTCTATAAATAGGCTAGATGATGTTTGGTACTAAAAACTAGAAACAGGTCAAAGCTAGAGGATGTTTAGTACTGAAAACTAGGAAAAAGTCAAAGCTAGTGGATGTTTAGTACTGAAAACTAGGAATAGGTCAAAGCTAGAGGATGTTTAGTACTGAAAACTAGGAAAAAGTCAAAGCTAGAGGATGTTTAGTACTGAAAACTAGGAACAGGTCAAAGCTAGAGGATGTTTGGTGCTGAAAACTAGGAACAGGTCAAAGCTAGAGGATGTTTGGTGCCGAAAACTAGGAATAAGTCAAAGCTAGAAGATGTTTAGTACTAAAAACTAGGAATAGGTCAAAGCTAGAGGATGTTTAGTACTGAACACTAGGAATAAGTCAAAGCTAGAGGATGTTTAGTACTGAAATCTAGGAATAAGTCAAAGCTAGAGGATGTTTAGTACTGAAATCTAGGAATAAGTCAAAGCTAGAGGATGTTTAGTACTGAAATCTAGGAATAGGTCAAAGCTAGAGGATGTTTAGTACTGAAATCTAGGAATAAGTCAAGCTTAGTGCTCTGACTCACCTTTCGAAGATCTGACGAACCACAAGGAAAAGCAGGGCAATTGGCAGCGCAACCCACAAATCGCGTGCCTTGGCATAAACCCGCCCATCCCGGTCCTCCAAGTCAGCCCACCCTAAACCCTTCGGAAACCAGAGATGCTCCTGCCAGAAGATGTTACTTAACCACTCCAACATACTGAGAGAGAGAAAGAGAGAAAGAAAGAGACAGATTATTGCATTATACCACGTTAATGAAGTACATTACGCATTATGAATTCTTTATCAGAGTGAGAGTAGTGCTCTCGCAGATTGTGGCTCTAGCAGTTCAATGTGAAGACACAACTGAGATTCCAAATAAACAAATCAACATTCAATAAACACCTGATTTGCTGACATGTAAACAAATTATGTTTTTTTTTCACACTTACACACTAGTATTCTATGAGCACATGCCAGTAGCTTAGATTTGAATCCTCTAAAGCAAACACAACAAGTGGCTATTTCAGCTGTTTCACATAGCCTTTCCTGTAGATATCCCGATTTCGGAATGCTGGTAATGTGTTTATTTGATATGTAAGAGATGTAAACAGGACTTAAAGTCACACAAAAGTTGTGCTTTATCATAAGTCTGATTAAACAAATCATCAGTAAGTTCACACAAAGATGAAAGGTAGCCTGGTGAATATTTCATAAAGTGATGCTACAATATATTGTGGTTCTGATGCCACAAAAGGTTATAAAATGCAAATGAGCCCTCTATCTATTCATTAATGTTTCATAATGTGCTGAGAGCATTCTGACCAAGATTCTCCAGAGGGTTTTCAATAATGTTTAAAAACCATCGGGGGGTTCTCAAAGCCTGGACTCTGAAAGACTGCATTGTTCGCACCCCCTTTCCTTAGTTTGTTTACACCCTCATACTACAAATGTGTAGCTGTAGCCTTCACAGTTTGGTACAACCAACCTCTTCTGCACATTCACAGCTACTTTCCTGCAGAGTTCAGTATAAACCTGTCTTCAATAAGATGCCCCAAGTGTAATAAATTGTGGTTGGGCTCTGCAAGAAGGTAGCCCACAGTTTTTTTTTTAATATAAGACATTGTCCACATGCAATATCAAACACCAGCCAGCTGCCAAGGCCTCAGAAGACGTCAATTCACAAAAAGCATAACTAGCCTAACTGGCAAAGCACTGGTCACAGCTATTTTTAAAGTAAAACAGTACTTCAGTAAATCAGTAACAATGTATAACTCTGGAAATCATCACCCAGGCAGAGTAATGTCTGTCAGTTGATGTTTAAGAGAAGAATGTGGGGAGTTACAGTAACAAGAGAAGCAGAAGGGAGGAAAAGAAATCGCTCAGCACAAATTTTTGAATGCCTCGCTCCCTCTGAACCACACCCAGCACTCTCTCTTCTCCCTCTCTCTATCTCTGTCTCTACAGCTGTTAGATGTAGATCTCTTGCCACAGTACAATTAGCCTCACACACGGGCTTGGCTCTTAAAAAGCTATTTTCCAGAGCTCCCTCACACACAGACAGAACCAACAATTCTCAACTACTTGAAATATGAAAGGCTTTAAAATGCAACTACTTATCAATCTTATCCGTTGAAGTTGGATCAGCATGTTTAAATTAGCATATGTACTTATGTATTGATTTTTCTGGCTCTGCGCTTTCAGATAAACTTTTGTTCTTTTGAATTAATAATTCACTACTAGAATGTTTAAATTCATTTGACGAAACAACTTATGTTCTTAAGAATTCATCTGGATCAGAATATTCCATTTAACCTGAGGCTGGAGGGGCTGTACCCAACTCATTAGGTCTACAATTACAATGTGCAGGGCATCTGTTTCTCTTCAACGGACAGGACCAGCACAGGTATTATGTGGGTATTATTTGGGTGGAGGATCATTCTTTGCACTGCAGTGACACTGACGTGGTGGTGCTGTGTTATGCTGTGTGTGTTGTGCTAGTATGAGTGGATCATACACAGCAGAGCTGCTGGAGTTTTCCAACAAATCAGTCTCTGCTGGACTGAGGATAATCACCAACCAGCAACATCCAGCTAACGGCGTCCTGTGTACAGCATCCTGTGACCACAAGGACGAGAGCATAGACAACAAAAACAGCAGCAGCAGCAACAACAGGTGAGCTAATAGAGTGTCAGGCGTGTTTAACAGAGTGGACAGTGAGTGCACACAGTGTCTAAAAACCCCAGCAGCACTGCTGTGTCTGATCTACTCTCACCAGCATAACTCACACTAATACACAACCACCATGTCACTGTCACTGGTGTGTTACGTGTGATCTTCCACCCAGATAATACCTGCCATGTGGTGGTCCTGAGGGGGTCCTGACTATTGAAGATGAGGGTACTTAACAAAGTATGCACAGAAACAGATGAATACAGTCTGACTGCAGAACTACAAAGTAGAAGCTACGAAAATAGACATATCCATTAACATCATGCTCTTGTAAGCTAATTTTCACTTTAAACATTAAAAAAGGATATGAATAAATACATTTATAAATTTAAAAAATACATTTACGGCATTACCCACAGTGAAATATCTCTTCTTCAACTCATAAATAAATCTAAATTAACAACTGAAATATTTAAGATCAGAATTATTTAGCAACTAAAACCATATGAGGAAATTCCTTGCCCTGTAAACAGAGTTGTAGCCTGCATTATATGTACAGTACATCTGCCAAGATAACTGTTGACTGGCCACCTCGCTGTGCAACTTTTTTGCCATGTGTGTTTTTGCTAAATGATCAGTGAACTGTTGCATACAGAATTTACATTTTACTTTGTTAGGGTTGTACATATAATAGCCTAGTTTACCAACCACCCCACCTCAGGTTATCACCTCAGACACCCCACCAGCTCATCTTGTCCTGTGTATTTTTTATGCATATGCCAGCTAGCCCTGCTAGAGTATACAAATTATTTATGAATACTCACTGCTTATTCTTGTAAGCTTTTTTGTAATGCCGAAAAAAATTTCCATTGGACTAAGTATCTGTAGCTACACCAATAAATAAGCGAGTGATTCTGCACTGACCTGTCAGCTACACTCATGGCTTATCTCACATGCAGGCTGGTGATTTGGCCTTACTGATAAAGGTTCTTACATGCAGGTCAGTCGTTCTGCTTTGCTGTTTTCTGTGTATGTTGTACAAAATGCTGATCTACTTTGTGCCACATTACAGAGTCTAACTATCAAATATATTAGTAAATAAATCAGTAATATACCAATTATTACCAACTAAAAATACAATGTGCAGAGCCTTTTAAGGAGTCATTTAAAACAATTTTCTGCTACTTGAGTACATGCTACTTTAAGTGTTACTAACTGTAACAGCCATATAAGTCATTATACAGCAGTGTTAAATCACTTTATAAGCAGCACTTACCGCTGATATGATAATGCTAATTTAGGTTCCTGGGTTGAGTGTGTGATGTTTCACAGGGCCTGAGGTGCTTGTGTGTGTGTGTGTGTGTGTGTAAAGCTGATGAGTGCTTCTGAGTCATCAGCTATGGTACTATGGTGTGTCTCTGTATGTGCGTTAGTGTCACACATACAGAGCGTGTTTCACTGCAGGAAACAATGGCATACACTTTAGGGCAGACCGGCCACTGATCCTGGATCTGCACATTGTCGAAACATGCTCTGGCTCCAGATTTTATTTCCTTCTGACAAATGGTCACATGGTTCTAAGCAGAGAAGTGATGAAAATCTGCACAATTATTGCACAACTCATGCAATTTCAAAACAGGAAGAGTAATATCTGAGCTTTTAGTGTATATGTTTAACAGCATCTCACTTATAAGTCATATGAAACACTGCAACTTCTACACTATGTGACATCTACATGTGAGCATGTACATGTGTTTCTGTGTGTGTTGGGAATGGACGCTTCTGTAGATTCTGAAATTCAAATTCATGGCACAACCAGTCGCACCAGTTACCATTTTACCATTACAGTGGTACACTAAAACACAAATCCAGAAACATCAGTGCAGTATTTGCAGAAATAGCAGATATAAATATGATCAACAAAAAAAAGAATTTCTTTCCCAGTGTGTGTGTGCAAGCATGTCTCTTTTCTAACATTTAAGGTAATCTTTAAGTTAAGTTTACTTATTTCGTCAGTTAATCGAGTTAATTTTTCATTTCTCGTTAACATAACTCCAACACACATATACAGAAACAAGGCCACCAGTTAGAAAGGTAACCACTAGGCTTTTGAAGTTGTTTCAAAGTGTGTAGGCAGAGCCCTGCGTTATATCAGGAAAAACACAGATGCTGTGGACGCCACTGCGGCCTAGCTCCTGGCTCACGCTCATTCATTAAAAAACTCACTTCCACTCTGGAGACCCAGCCTACAGCAGGCTGCTCAAATGTGCTTATGTCTCACTCCAGCCATGACTTATAAGCCAAAGCCAAGAATTGGAAGGATTTTGCAAGAGCATGAACCACTTCAAATATCTTCAACAAATAATGTATCTGGACTATTTCAAGAAGCACAGAGTTTCAGCAAAGCTTTTACTATCCGGTTATTTACCCTTTCTGTTTTACATTTTGCAACCACATCAAACATGGTAAAATACAGGGGGCTTGCTTGCGAAAACTTCTTATGGATGGCAATCATGGATTGACTTTCATGCATGTCAGAGAAAGAAAAAATATTAGAGATCAAGAGGATTTTAGCAGAAGAATATTCATTAATGGAAGAAGTCGGGATTTCGGAAGCTGTATTTGATTCTAGGTCAGTACAAAAGGGCACCTTCTAACAGTTCCCTACAAACAAGGCTGCACAAAGTCTAATCTCTGAATTGTAGTAGGAACTCTCCCTGTCAATGAGCCCTCTGAGATGACAGGCTTGACTAGCAACATTAGCTTCATTGTTCTGTCCCACACACACAGATACAGACTGGAATCCATCATGAGACACTCACCCCCACCCTTCGCTAAGTTGCAGTTGCAAGAGGAAGGCCTGTCCAGGGCATGCACATATCAAACTTCAGATTAACTGTTAATCCAGGATCAGTTTTCCCCTTTTACACAATGCTCCTAATGATCAGACTTTAAAAACTCGCTCTAATTTTTACATGAAACTGTCACAGCCAACAAATGTTCACCGTTGGGCCCAAATATGAGTGTGAGGAACTAGGAAATAAAGTGTAACACAATCGTAGAACAGCAATGTGGTCTCTGGCGCCCCACAACACCTCAACGAAAATACTTTCTTGATGCTGACTAATATGAGGACAAAATGCTTACTGCTCACTGGTGCACACATGTAAACATTGCAAAGAGAAGGAGGGATGCTGCTAATATAGCTGTCAGATGGAAGAATGTAAGCTGTTGCAATAATAACCCTGCCTTTATGAACTTTCCTTGAGGGACTACAGTAAGTCCACACTGATAAATGTTGGCAAGGCAAGAACACAAGGCTGTGTTTGACCAACTATACCATCTACACATCTTGGTTCTGTATGCTTGGTACTACTGCAAGTTGCTTCTGTGTAGATGGTATAGTTGGTCAAACACAGCCATGTGGTAGTAGTAGGTTTTTATAAAGTATACTTAGGGCTGGGCGATAACACTAACGATAATTATCGCGAAATAACGTTTCCTCGATAGAACTATACAACGTAGTCGATAGAAAGTAGATAGAATTAAGTTCCGTCCATGTTTTGAGACACAACACAAACAGCCAATGAGAATGAGAAGAGCGCCGCCCCAAACCAATCAGAGTGACACCATACCTCGAAGAACACACCTCAACAGACCCAGTCTAAAGTATATCTTGTATATCTTATACTTATGCCTTATATATATATATATATATATATATATATATATATGTCTTATGTATGTTTTGTATAGTACTTTATGTATTTCAGTTAGAACTATATGTATATATTTTAGCTTATTTTTATTGTCTGTTTATTGTTATGTTTGCACTGCTTTACATATATAATGCTGCCCTGCTGTACAGTTGTATCTGAGCCTCACCCCAAGCATTTCAATGCATGTTATGTCCTGACATGATGTGCAAATGACAAATAAACTTGAAACTTGAAAATAATCTGCTAAGATAAGATAAACAAGTAAACAGGTGCTGTCTTGCTGCTGTGTTGACAAGGCTTTACGGGATGTTTGCTGTAAGTGCTCGTGTATAGCAGTTGTACTGTTGTGATCATCTCCACTGTGCTAAGCTGACAGAGCACCACACTGTTGCGTTTCGGTGTGAAACACTACCACAACTTTAGATGCACGCGAGCGATTGTTTGTAGCTGCAGCTTGTGCTCCGAATAAATCCATGCTTTCTGTAGGCGCGGCCATCTTTGCTATGCATCAACACATGTTATGCCAATTGATGTAACTTCGTAATCAACTTTTATGTATTTGGGGTTGACCAAACATAGACATATATATATATTGTATGAGTTCGAGTGAGAACACTGAACCAAAATCCCAAGGAGGGAAACTTTATTTTCTACTAAAAACAGAATTGCTAAACCAACTCCCCATTTAAGCCAACAGAAAGTTGACTCACAGCTATGAGTGAACATAAACAGAGTAATTTCCTCTTAAAGGCCCAGCAGAACAGCCTGCTTAACAAAGTGTCTGTGTATGAATACTGTTCATTAGTGTTCAGTATATTGAGTATATAATTATGTGTATAATTTATTTATACTGTGTGTGTGTATAATTTATTTGAAATGCAGTTGTGTAATGTTATATAGTACATTTGTCTTCTTATAGAAAATAAATACAATTTAACAATTTTTAAAAATTTAGTTATCTTCACTTCTTACTTAAAGTAAAAAGGCAATAGTCATTTGATAAATATCGATATCGACTGACATGAAAAAATGAGTACCTGTTACCAAAACTAACTTAGCACAATTAAACTTACATAGCCACAATTACCTAGCTATGTAAACACATTATAATATAAATTACACATTCTGTTTCTGAGATATAGTACAGAGTAGACTTTAAGGACCTAAGTTGATATAATCATCCAAAGGCAAGAGAAGAAGTAACAATAGTTCACCGGCTGTAGTGACCTACTGTCCGGTAGTTCATCTTTGCTCAGGACACAAGGGACAAGCTGTTACTTCGTCATCTGTATTATAATCACCAACATATCGACCTTTGATATCAGAAAGGACCTTTACTTGGACAACTTACACGTTGTCATAAATCCAAAGGTAATTTTTCTGAACAGTAAAACATGCCATGAAAATATCTGACCTGCAGGCTGAAACACATTATGTGGCACCATCACTTAATATTTTTACAGAAAGGTTCAAAGCTTCCATATTATTTAAAATATGTTATTACACTTCTTTATTGTGTAGTTATCTTGATAAACGTCAGTGTAAACACTGTCAGTGTTAGACGTGTTTGTTTTGCACAGAGATCACCTTCTGATGACAAGCTTCAGCCGAGTGACTAGCAAAACATTCTCCTCAATTTACAGACGAAGCATGAAAAAATGACTTAATGCAGCTTTAATCATATAGCAGAAAGTTAGAAATGACAGTGTTCAAGTGCCTGATGTATCTACGAATGGAAGGATGAAGACATTTAACCTTAACATGCTAACAAAGTACAGCGTTTCTCTTTCTCACTGTATCAGTGTCTCAGACTAAAACACACAGCAAAACTGGCACCAACCCTGCAACAAATGCCTCTATGTAATGTGTGGCAATATAATAATTCAGATCTATCTTCTGTTTGGTTTATTTATTTATTTGTATTGTGCCTGTTTTCTGGACTTCACACTGTTTTAAACTTCCAATGGCAGCTCACAGTCTATCTGCCTGACCAGGAGCTCACTTTAGCCTTCCCAGCTTTAGCAAGGTCTTACTTGTACCCTGACGATTGTGCTCTCACACAAGTGCATATTAAGGGGTAAGTATACCAGCAAAAGGTAAAATGAAATAATGCTGCTGTGCATATAAGTGGGTCAGCTATGTTAGTGATGCTACCAATTGTTTCTTACAGCTTAGTTAACCTGATTTTTTGAATAAGCAAAAAGTCATTAATTTGCTCATTTTAGAAGCCAAAGCAATTCAGTGTAATACCGGTAGAAAAGGGTTAATTCCCAATCTGAGATAAGCTTACAAATGAGTAACTTCTCTGTGTCTCTTGGGCTGACCCTAAGCTTTTCTGAGCGTACACACTCAGATAAGAATGCTGTCAGCCCACACTTCAGTTCAGTCCAGCACCTTTCCCAATGACAGTCTGCATCCTGCCCTCTGATTTGCTATCCCAGTCACGTGACACCACTCTGGCCATTCTCTTTTTGACCTATTACTGCAGAGCGTGTGTGTGAATGTGCTACATGTGCGGCTCTTTCTTCCTTGGACGAACATGGTGAGATTCAGCTCAGTTAAAAGATTTTTTCCCCCAACTTAAAATCACACATAACTATGTCCACTGTTCATTCATTTATCCCAACTGCCTTCGAATGTTGTAAATGAGTGTGCATCAATGTGCATCAAAGTATGTCTTCTGGCACATTTTGTACTGTAAGCAAGACAGTTGTTCAGTCTGATGACTCACATACAACCATGTACAATTATGCTTACTCACAGGATCCCTCTCTCAAACGCATGCGCCAGTGATGCCTCATGTTAGTCACGTCTGATTAATTTGTCCCATTTCAGCTGTTGCTCAGAATGGACACTAAAGTTCTGAGACCTAAGGAACCACATGGTACAACATTCCTCGCTCGTTGGGGTCAAGCACAGCAGGCTAATTATCTAACACAGGCCTCTCATCTGACTTTTTTCTTGCGAAACAGTAAAAGAGACAGACATCCAGTCAATTACTATTTTATCAACATGTCTAATCATGATATAATATGCGTTTTAAATATCTAAAGATATAAGATGCTGAAACAAAAGTCCTTGAGTGACTCCTAAATGATTAAGTCAATGATAACTGAGCAGTTTCATGATTAATCCAAACTACCTTTGAACACTTGAAGAAAACCTGGTCAAGGCTGCATATCATGGATGTACTGAATGACAAGTAATCAGATTAGTCAATCTCATCAATAGTTCATTAATTATTTAATCAAGCACTGACTTGTAAGGGCATCAAAAAAGGGGAAAAACATAATTTTATTACAAAACCATTAATACAAAAAGGATTGCCTGTAGGCTGACATTTAAAAATACCACTCTATAAAATAAGGCCATAAACAAAAAAAGAAACAATTTGGGGTTTTATATAAGGTTATATATATATATATGTATATAGTGCCTAAAGATATAAACTAGACTGGATGACCAGGGTGGATCATTTCGGCAAGGAGAACAACCATGGTACTAATTATTGCAAATGTTTTTAACAAATATTAAAACCTGATTTATTTTTGCAATTGAAGTATGTTTTTAATTGTCAATACATAGTATATCCATTCTTATATTCCATAAATTCTTTATTTTGGCCACAAGGCTGTCTTGGTGTTCTTACTGGACAGTTTGTTTCATTATTATTGTCTGTGTTTGCGCATCTCTCATTCTCTTAAAGCTATGTGATTGAATGCCCCACCTAAGTCAGTCATGGTCTTATAGCAAATGTGCGGAACATAATCCAGCAGTTTATACAGAAGTTTGTGTATATATGCCTATATGAAGTGTGAACTTAAGAATGAACTGACCTCACCCAGAGATTAATATAGCCAAGCTTACTAAAGCTGTAAAGGACAAAACTGAGCTTTCAATAGAAATGACAATTCCACACTAATGATGTGATAAAGATAACAGGGCTGGGAGAATTATTGTAGATCAGCTTATACACTTTAAAAAGTCACTGTTCGTCTGCAACTGAAGACAGCACAAGTATTCTTAAACACATCTGACGTGAGTCTGGAGAGAGAGTCAGACAGAATCATGTCATACATATCTGTAGTGAACGTGAGAGTGAGATTAAATATTTGTAACGCACAAAGAGCACAGACACATAGATATTTGTGATCCTTTCCCTCAATCATTTGCTTATCTATGATTATTATGAAGGAGTGTATTTGTATGTGGGGGAGCCATTACAGCACGGTCAATTGACTTTACTATTAGTGTTAAAGGCAGCTGAGTCAACAGCTTCAGGAAGAGTTTGTGTGTGCAAACAGCAGCATGTACACTGTTTATGATAGGTTCATCAGTGATAACATGCTCCTATGATGCCATTACTCATATATTTGGTGTGAACAATCAGTCATCTTGTATGTTGTGATCTAATAGGTTAAATCAATTTTTACACTAAATATCCAACAATATCACTAAAAATAAAAAAGAACTACAAAGAACTGCTGACTGATCAGCACTTGTCCATGCAAATTTCTGAAATGTTTCCTCTCTGTGCTTACTGAAGCGTTATATTTGCAGGGGAATTTTGTGTGGAAAAAAAATTATTCATCATTACCAGGTGTGCAAACTGCAGTGGGTACTGCTTTTCACTCTCTGGATGAAGAATGGTATGAAACCCACGTTCTCTAGTAAAATGAGATCGCTTTCTGAACATGGGGCTTCACCACAGGTATTAAACTCATTTCTTACAGATAACTATGAGGGCTTAAGGTGTTACATCAATTATTCAGCAGAAGCATCATATAAATCTTACGATTAAACTCACAGGTGTCCAAAAGTCCTACCGTCTGTTACTCAACTGAGTGTTTACAGAAGTGTCCATCGTAGGTACCATGTTGTTATGTTATAAACAGTCACTAATCCAATTAAAATATATATTAAGTCATTAATAAAACACCACATTTATTCAGCACCTAAAGGGATTAGTTTGATTTTATGTGTGACTACGATAGACAAGCATGCTAATTTATATGTTGTTAACAGTTAAAGCGTTTTATTTTTTACAAAGGAAAGTTTGAACACATGATTACACAGTTAAAGGTGAGCAATAGGACAAACATGTACTATCACAACACACTCATGATATCCCATACGTTGGAAGGGAAGTAATGCCAAGTATTATTAAATACTAATAACACCGTTATTTGTGTTCAACATTTCACCGAACTACACAAAATACAGTAAAACAGAACCATACTTTCTTTGTAACTACACAGTTGGGAACTAGTGTTTACGTGCTGATGATTCATAGTGAAAGAATCATATCTGATTACAATTTAACACAATAACGGTGAGTGTATTATTACCCAGTCATTGAGATTTTAGGGGAACGTTACTTACTTTGGTCGCGACTTTCCTGTCGGTGGTCCACTGTGGAAGAAAAAACCCTTTAAAAACTGGCTTTTGAAAAGAGCCGGTTTAGGTCTGAGGCGCTGTCAGGCGTGCCCGGGTGTCCAGGTCCGGTGCGCGGCTCTCGGGGGGGAGAGACTGGTTCTCTCGGTGGTCCACTCGGTGGTTTCACGGTCAAGTCTGAGTAATTCTACCGCCTGTCCTCATCTCCGTTCCGGTATAAAAGTAAAAGAAAAGTTTTGTTCCAGTTCCGGTAACAGTAGCTTGGCTAACACCAGGCTATTTGTCCGTTAGCGAGAAAATCAAGAGTTTGGAAAGTTAGCCTAGCTGCTTTTTTACCCTGTGAGGCTTTAGCTAGCTAACGGTAACTCTAACCTTAACTCACTTTACTATCCTCAGGTAATGGCCGTTACTTTTTAAAATAAAGGTCGACCTTTTTTCCTTTAATTTCAGCTTCCCCCGTTTTTTTTCTCTGAGGCAAAAGTGAGCCGTTAGCACAGGAGGCACGGAGAACGGGTCTGGCAGTGTATGACTCCTGAGCGAATCGGTTCCTTTGAACTGAATCTTTTGAGGAAAAAAAGTAGTTCAACTGAACCGAACTTTGATCAACTCCGTGATACAAAGTGAGAGTTGGTCAGTTCAAAATGTTAAGCTAAACATTTCCAGTACTACATGTATACGTATAAACAATGTAAAACAAGGTAACAAACTGTTTTTAGATAAATGACCACTCATGGGCTTTGAACGTTTGAGGAACGCTTCCAAATGTATACAATGACGATTTGTGATCGATCAGCGTGTAGCATAGATCATAACATATTTATTATTCTCATTACTTTTGCCTGATATTCAGTGTACGGAACTGAGTGGTCAATCCAACCCTGGGTGTGTTAACTGATCCAGCCAAATGAATCAGTTGAACTGAGCGTTTGATTCCCTGAACCACCTCTAAAGAATCAGGTGGGTAAATTGAATCGAACACTGGGAGGAGGGGAGCACGTGAGACCGAACTGATGTGCGCAACTTAATGACTTAATATCCCACCCGTATTCCCACCGGCCCGCCCTTCTCGCGCTACCATTGGCTGGCAGTCACATCTCGCCATTCGCGCATCTCTATTGGGTAGTAGTTGAACAGTTCTTCGTTGCAAGCAGTCAGACGAATAGTCGAGAAGTAAATAATCAATACTGGGTATAAATCAGAAGAATAAGAGGTGAATGGAGATGTACGGTTTGAAATGATTAAACAAGTAAATCATTAGAAGGTAGTGATCTATATGTTTTCATAGCCATCAAATAATTAATAAGGAGAATAACGAGGAGATATGCTACTGTCAGAATACATACAGTAGTTAAAGCAGCAGTCATTAGACTGACATGTTACACTTTTCTGCCTCTGAAATTTTGCAAAGTGGTACAATTTCCACTTTGCAGTTTTTTAATCCATAACAAAAAAAAAAAAGATTCAAAAACATACCTACTCAACCAGGCATTGAATATTAATATGAATGTTTTTTTCATAAAACACCGAAGTCTGAAATACAGTGAAATATGGCACGTGTGGAATATGTGAGGGAAATAAATAATAGTGACTAAGTGAAAATTACTAAACTAATATGGCACTGGCCAAGTATTAGAAGATTTAAGGAAGTTCACTGCAAACACCTACATTTTTGTACTATTCTTTTAAATGTTTTATGTTCCCACGTGGAGACTTTAAAAAGTGTTCACATAGTCTCTAAAACAGTTCTTATGGCAGGGCTTGGATTTTGTGCTGTTAAATGCAAGTACAAGAGGATATACTGTTATTAAATCTGCATTACTGGCACTGTATCTTGGTTAAAGCTCATCTAGGCCCCTTTCCAGTTTAATTCTGTGTTATCATGACAATTGTTTATGTGTTTGTTACAAGCAAAATTGATTACTGTAATGCTCTTCTTACTGGGGTTCCTGAGAATCCAACTCATCCAACTCATCCAACAATCCAACTCATACTGAATGTACTGATCCCAACTGAAAGAAAACCGAGCTTATATCAGTGCTGTTTTAGAAGAACTGCACTGGCTATCTGTATCATTTAGAATAGACTTTAAAGTTCTGCTACTTGTCTATAAAGCTCTTAATAATCTAGCACCTGCTTACTTTACAGAATGTCTCTAAGATCTGCAGGTACTGACCTTCTGCACATCCTTCTGTAAAATACAGAAAATATGGAGAGACTCTTTCAGTTATTCAGCTTCTAAACTGTGGAACGATTTTTATTAGACAGTCAAGCTCAGTGCTAACTTTTAAGAAATAATAAAAAAAAACATGTCTCTTTAACTTGGTGTGTAATTAAAACTTTAACATTGTAGTACCTATAAATGTGAACCATGTCTTTGGCTAATTCAGTTTACTATTACTGTCTGTAAGGCACTTTAAGCGTCACTAGTATGAAAAGTGCTATAGAAATAGGGATTATTATTATTATTATGAAGTGTCCATGCCATGTCTAAGCCTGACCTATTACAGCAGCGGTTGGCAAGAACATAGATACCATACATAACATGATACAGGAATTACACTTCAATAAATTGTGATATGTTGCAATACTACAAGGCATATTTCATGAACAGTCATGCTCTAATCAGGCATGTTATCTACAGTCACATTGATAGCCCAGGTAGCCATAGCCCTTTATTTACCATTTGTTAAAAGCATTAAAGTTACAAACCAAAAGGAGTTGCAGTGCACAACCCTGCCCCCCATACCACCCCCACCTTTCGAACACAAAGATGTGCACAAACAGACATATTTTGCATCATAGTTTTATTTTATTTAAATTAGAAAGAAAGATGGAATCAAAAATTAGTCAATAAATAAGAAATAAATATCATCATAATTTATATAAGTATTCCATTACAAAGTCATACATCTGCTTAAATGGATTTTTCTAAAAAAAAGAACAACCTGAAATTAAGAAACTGCATCTCGACCAACCTAAAACCTGCATTTGCAGTTATATTCTTAAAAATTTGATAAATTAATAGATAAATAAAAAATAGCTCAAGTATTAAAACCTACCCAAAAAGAACCTTCCGAACCCGTCTCCCATATTTCAAGAAAAAGTAGAAATTTTAATTGAAAAGATGTTTTCAAAAGATATTTACTGTAGCAGTAATAATAATAATAACAACAATAATAATAATAACATTGGTGAGTACTGTTATTATTTTCACGTAAACTATAGTCATTTTTCTTTCATTTTTTTTTCACCGTTTCACTTCTTTTAACTAGTTTATTTACACCTGATAAAGTTCCACATACTGTAGCAGATCTAAACTATTTCCTTTCTTTTTTTTTTATTCATTTTAATATTTATTGTCTCTGTTGGACACATGAAAGCCCATGAGCAGTAGTGAGTGTGTGACTCACACTTCTTTTTTTATACACGTTGATTTCTCATTTGTCATCCTTCAGGATGTGTGTGTGTGTGTGTGTGTGTGTGTGTGTGTGTGTGTGTGTGTGTGCACGTGTGTGTGTGTGTGTGTGTTTGAATATGAGTAATTTTTATACATAATGTTTTACACAGACATGGTCCATTTTTGTATAATGTGATGAATCATCCAGTCATCTCTGAACCCCACTCCGAACCCCTTTCAACATCTCAGCCATTTGCAGCCTGTGAGAGAGGAAGAGTAAGAGAGATAGAGAAAGAGAGAGAATAATAGACAGATTGATTGATTAATTGAGATATTGATTATGTCTCAGGTCCTATTGATTAAACCCCATGTCCTCCTGTTCCTGACCTTCATTATGTTTTACTTAGGTCAGTTCTCCAACACTACAGTGAACAGAGCCTCGGTGTGCAGCTAGCTGGAGGAGAGGGCCTGTTACTCTGATCTAAGTTCAGTTTTAACATTTTTCCTTGGTGCATGAAAAGACGGCGTTTCCCCCAACCCCACACAACTCTCTTACTCCACACAAAGCCCGAAAGGGAAGTGAAGACCATCCTTACTGAAATAAGAGGGAACACAAACGTGAAAGCTGAACTGAAAACAAAGAACGTGTTCAAATGTTAGAGACAAATGAGAACTTAGACAATTCTGTTTGTGTTCTGTCTATTTCTTGAAATGTGTACACAAGAAATATCCAAAATTTTCATTTGTTGAATTTAGCCTTTATTATAAGCTAGTCTGAAGTGCCTGCAGTTCATTAGAGTAATAATATAAATTGGCTGAGTATTATATTGTAGGGAGGAATTGCTCAGTGAGGTTTTCAAAATAAAACTATGAATAACAGAATTAAAAACAGACCATTTAAAGCCAAAATATTGAATAACATATTTAAAAGATGGTTTTCGTTTCCAACACACTGACTGAGGAATTAATGGTGACTAAACCATGTTAATGTTTCCCAGAATGCACTTTTACAAACATATTCATAAAGAACGAATGCAGTTTTATACATGACATACATAATAAAGCTTCAGATCAGGTATGCTCTTCCACACACATTTACATCCACAGTGACCATGCAGCTTAACACAGGGAAGCCCAAGACCGCTGTGTGTGTGTCCATGTTTAAGTGTGTGTGTGTGTGTGTGTGTGTGTGTGTGTCCATGTTTAAGTGTGTGTGTGTGTGTTGATTTTGTGTATATGGTCGGGTTTATGCCAAATTGTGGGAACCAAAAAAACCAAAACCTGTTTGTATACTTACTTTGTGGGGACCACAAGCTTATCCCCACAATGTAAATAATTACATTTCAAGGTAAAGTTTGGTTAGGGGTTAAGGTTAGGTAAGGTAAAGCTAAAGGTTAGGATTAGAGTTAGAGTAAGGTTAAGGTTAATGGTTATAACTAGTGTAAGATTAAGGTTAAGGCTTAGGGGTTAGGGTAAGGTTAGGGTAGGGGTAGGGGTAGGGTTAAGGCTAGGGATAAGGTTAGGGATAGGGTTAGGGTTGGGTTTAAGGTTAGGATAGGGGTTAAGGTTAACATTAGGATTGGAGTTAAGGTTAGGGTTAAAGTCAGGATAGGGGCTAAGGTTAGAATAGGGGTTAAGGTTTGGGATAGTCTACAGGAAATGAATGGACCCCACAATTTACAAAACAACAAGATTGTGAATGTGTATGTATTAAAAATGTGTTTGTTTGTGTGTGTGTGTGTGTGTGTGTGTGTGTGTGTGTGTGTTTGTGTGTGTGTTTGTGTATGTGTGTTTTTTGTATCATGGCAAGCAAACTGTCACCCAACATGCAGCAGCACTCTCTTAAGGTCTAACACAGGAATTCTAGGATTTCTTTAAGAACAGCGTTCCATCATATTATTTAAATAAGGAGAATGTCGAGTTATTCACTGAAGATGATGGTTAAAGTAAGTTATTTCACCGATGAACAAAACGTGGTTACATTTTATATTTTCTTCCCAGAATTCCTGCAAGTTTTCTCCAGTTGGCACAACACATCGTATTTCACTGTAAGCACCACCAACCTGTACTGTACCTCAAAACGACAGAGGGAGAGAAATTGAGACAGGAAGGATAGAGAGAGGGGAAGAGGGAGAGACAAAGCAAGCAAGAGAAAGAGAGAGAGAGAGAGAGAGAGAGAGAGAGAGAGAGGGAGAAAAAGATACAAATAGAGGGAGAAAGGATGGGCAGCCTGAATCTGAAGGAAAAGCTGCTTGTGTATTTCATGCTGTAAATGAATACGGGAAAGATTCACAAAAACATAGAGACACACACACACACACGCACACACACACACACACACACACACACACACACACACACACACACACACACTCACCCTAAATAAAGAGCACATCAGTGAGCGTCATCACACCACACCATCAAAACACCACAAAACGGATCAAAAACAAACTGTAAAATGCAACATTGGTCAGGTTGGTAGAGAGAGCAAGAAAAAGAATGAGGAAACGTGAAAGAGACGCAGAGAGGGAGAGAACAAATGACAAAAAGAGAGAGATAAATAGGAAAAATTAGAAAGAGAAAAAAACAAGAAAAAGGAGAGAGGGGGTATTAGCGGCAGAAAGAGAGAGTGTGTGATAGAGAGAAGGGATTTGAGGCAGAAAGAGAGAGTGAGAGTGAGAGAATGGTTCAAAGAGAGACAGATAGACAGAGACAGAGGGAAAGAGAGAGACAGATACAGAGACAGAGGGAAAGAGATAAAGAGAGAGACATAGAGAGAGATAAGGTATTAGAGAGAGACAGAGACAGAGAAAGATAAGGGATTAGAGAGAGACAGAGAGAGAAGGGATTAGAGAGAGAAAGAGAGATAAGGGATTAGAGAGAGACAGAGACAGAGAGATAAGGGATTAGAGAGAGACAGAGACAGAGAAAGATAAGGGATTAAAGAGAGACAGAGACAGAGAGATAAGGGATTAGACAGAGACAGAGAAAGATAAGGCATTAGAGAGAGACAGAGACAGAGAGATAAGGGATTAGAGAGAGACAGAGAGAGATAAGGGATTAGATAGAGACAGAGACAGAGAAAGACAAGGGATTAGAGAGAGACAGACAGAGAGAGATAAGGGATTAGAGAGAGAAAGAGAGAGATAAGGGATTAGAGAGAGACAGAGAGAGAGATAAGGGATTAGAGAGAGACAGACACAGAGAGATAAGGGATTAGAGACAGACAGAGAGAGATAAGGGATTAGATAGAGACAGACAGAGAGAGATAAGGGATTAGAGAGAGACAGACACAGAGAGATAAGGGATTAGATAGAGACAGACAGAGAGAGATAAGGGATTAGAGAGAGACAGACAGAGAGAGATAAGGGATTAGAGAGAGACAGAGAGAGATAAGGGATTAAATAGAGACAGAGAGAGAGATAAGGGATTAGAGAGAGACAGACACAGAGAGAGATAAGGAATTAGAGAGAGACAGAGAGATAAGGGATTAGAGAGAGACAGAGAGAGAGAGATAAGGGATTAGAGAGAGGCAGAGAGAGAGATAAGGGATTAGAGAGAGACAGACAGAGAGAGATAAGGGATTAAATAGAGACAGAGAGAGAGATAAGGGATTAGAGAGAGACAGACACAGAGAGATAAGGGATTAGAGAGAGACAGAGAGAGATAAGGGATTAAATAGAGACAGAGAGAGAGATAAGGGATTAGAGAGAGACAGACACAGAGAGAGAAGGGATTAGAGAGAGACAGAGAGAGATAAC
Source organism: Megaleporinus macrocephalus (assembly GCA_021613375.1). Classification (NCBI taxonomy): domain Eukaryota; kingdom Metazoa; phylum Chordata; class Actinopteri; order Characiformes; family Anostomidae; genus Megaleporinus; species Megaleporinus macrocephalus. The sequence continues at coordinate 23,929,204 of CM038705.1, forward strand.
GGATTAAATAGAGACAGAGAGAGAGATAAGGGATTAGAGAGAGACAGAGAGAGAGATAAGGGATTAGAGAGAGATAGACAGAGAAAGATAAGGGATTAGATAGAGACAGACAGAGAGAGATAAGGGATTAGAGAGAGACAGACAGAGAGAGATAAGGGATTAGAGAGAGACAGACAGAGAGAGATAAGGGATTAGAGAGAGACAGACAGAGAGAGATAAGGGATTAGAGAGAGACAGACAGAGAGAGATAACGGATTAAATAGAGACAGAGAGAGAGATAACGGATTAAATAGAGACAGAGAGAGAGATAACGGATTAAATAGAGACAGAGAGAGATAAGGAATTAGAGAGAGACCGAGAGAGAGAGATAAGGGATTAGAGAGAGACAGAGAAAGATAAGAGATTAGAGAGAGACAGACAGAGAGAGATAAGGGATTAGAGAGAGACAGAGAGAGAGAGATAAGGGATTAGAGAGAGACAGACAGAGAGAGATAAGGGATTAGAGAGAGACAGACAGAGAGAGAGATAAGGGATTAGAGAGAGACAGACAGAGAGAGATAAGGAATTAGAGAGAGACAGACAGAGAGAGATAAGGAATTAGAGAGAGACAGACAGAGAGAGATAAGGAATTAGAGAGAGACAGAGAGAGAGAGAGAAGGAATTAGAGAGAGACAGAGAGAGAAGGGATTAGAGAGAGACAGACAGAGAGAGAGATAAGGGATTAGAGAGAGACAGACAGAGAGAGATAAGGAATTAGAGAGAGACAGACAGAGAGAGATAAGGAATTAGAGAGAGACAGAGAGAGATAAGGAATTAGAGAGAGACAGACAGAGAGAGAGATAAGGGATTAGAGAGAGACAGACAGAGAGAGATAATGAATTAGAGAGAGACAGAGAGAGAGAGATAAGGGATTAGAGAGAGACAGAGAGAGAGAGATAAGGAATTAGAGAGAGACAGAGAGAGAAGGGATTAGTGACTGGTCATCATACGTGAGTCATCAAATCTCGCCGCACAGCAGCTGATCAGATTGTAAAGATCAATAAAATCACAATGCACTAGACTCAGTCCATTGTAGCCACGGCAACACGGCATGCAGCCCAGCGCATGGCTGGTCGCCACGGCAACCCAAACACAGGCCAATAAACTTACTACAAGTGGGAGACGTAAGGGAAGGGCATTATCTGTTGCTAGGCAACTGTAGGCATAGCCATAGCGACGGCACCTCCCGTGAAAAACGGCGTGACGTGAGGACCTTTGGGGTGTGATTTGTAGATTTCAGGGGAAAAAACACAGAAAACAATAAAGAAAGATGACATTTGTGCAGACTGATCAAAGAGCAGGCCACATATCACCATACATCAAACTAAACTTCACTCTGAGTCGCCTCCTCTGACTCGCCTCTGGCTCAGTTCACTCTGAGGCTGATTACTTAGTAAGTGTGAGAGAGAAATGTGTGAGTGAGGAATGGAGGCTGGGACCCACCGGTGAGTCCTGTTCATTAAAGAGGAGAATGTATTTTACCTTTAATTAAAATAAGATCATCTTAAAAGTGATAATTCCACACGTTTCACTAGTTTAAGCTAATGAAGGCTTACCATCACCATTTAAAGTCATCAGGTATAAATCTGTAGACATGACACAGTGTCAACACAGTCTACACCCCCCCAACACACACACACACCCCCACACCCCGGGCCAATATTCTCCCATCCTACCAAATATCCTTCATTCTCCTCTCATCTCTGGGCTGGCCCTCTACTCTGCACTCCTGTTCTCCCTCTACACTCCTCCTCTTTAGCCTTTCCCTCCTCTCCTCCCCTCACCTGGCTCAGTACGGCCTGTTAGCGTCTTTTGGTCTCTTCAGCTGAACTTTGAGGCGCTTCATTCCGATCTGGAAGCCGTTCATGGCCTGGATGGCAGTCTGAGCACTCGCTGGGTTATCAAAGCTCACAAAACCTGAGAAAGTGATGGAGAGAGAAGGGGAGAGAGGGAGAACAGGAGAGACAGAGAGAGAAAAGTCAGTGACTTCTACATGCAAACACCATGAATAATATATTTAGCTTTCTGATGCGTTTACCGAAACATTTGCTCTGATTTGTTGCTCTATCCACAAACACTTTAGCTGAAATGACGTTTCCAAACGGCAAAAACATCTGCAGCAGTTCAGAGTCTGTAAACTCCTGGGGTAAGTGATAAATGAAGATGTTACAGCCCTCTGGGCCTGCAGCACACACACACACACACACACACACACACACACACACACACACAAATATTAGTCTCAATCACTGTATGTCTAAAAAATCTTTAATTTCATATCATAAACCACACGCTGAACATCCAGGTCAATGTACTGTAATTAGAAGGCTTCCCAGGAAAGTGTAATAATAATAATAATAATAATAATAATAATGATAATAATAATAATAATAATAATAATAATAATAATAATAATAATAATAATAATAATAACCAATCTGTGCTGTGAGTAATGTTATTATTATTACTATTATTATTATTATGGCAGCACCAGACCTCTATTCATACACAGAAATGCAGTCTGAGGTGCTTTACAATAATATGAACAGATGTTTTTAAACCAGTGATGAAAAATGATTTGATTTAAAAGCTGAATGAACACATACGGTTTTGTGGTTTAAAACTGTCATTTGTGGAGCTTTTTTAAAAAAGAGGATCACAAACATAAAACTTTCTTACAGGAAATGACATCACCTTCTCGCTGCTGCTGCTGCTGCTGTTGCTGAGGAACCAGTGTGGGTTGCTGTGGAAATGGCGAGCTCACCAATCCGTATGCAGCAGGGTAGGCCGCTATGGAGAGGGGAGAGAAACCATGATTGGAGAAACGGTCTCTGTGCAACGGTAACCATGGCGTGAGATCAGTACCTGTATAGTGCTGCATCCCAGCATAAGCCTGCTGGAGGGGATCCAACACACCGGCCGAACTCTGAGCTGTAAAGGGAGAGAGAGAGCGAGAGAGATGTAATGTTCAATATTCCTTCTTAATCATTTTTATTTTAACATTCATCTTTTGTGATTATGTATTTCCAAATATGCAATCTGAACATAGCCATGCAAATCCATCAATATTTGTCAGGTCAGGTCAGTAAAAGCAGCTTCAATATAAAGATAATTAATTATTTCTAAATTTTTACAGTAAATCATAAAGAAACACAATCATTCAGACTGGTATGATGTGAAATGTGACATTCTATCCAGTCTGAATTGCTCACAGTGATAGTGAAACGAATCAGTTCTCCCAAGTTTTACTGCTTCTAAAAAGAGATGTTGTGCCAGAGATGTTGTTTTAGGATCATTAAACAGAAAAGATTTAGTCCTAAAATGTATTTCTATATTCATACATTGCCATGTTTATATATATTTATATATTATTTCATAAAGCTACTCATGGTGAAGAGGTACATGCAGGGTGTGAAGAATTACCCAAAGGAAAAGCAACATTTTTAAACAAATGACCAAGGTGCAACATACACGGGAGTCCAGGTGGTCCCTAATTAACCTCCTGGACCCCTTAAAGTCCTAAAATCTTATGGGGAGTTCCAGAAAATAAACCTATTATGGCACTATGGTGTTAGTTAGCTGAAAAACAGACTCAAATGCAAATTCAAAGAAAGCTTATTGTTTAGCTGATGATCATGTCTGACTACAGCTGTAGCACTGGTCTGCCTCCAGGTGGTGCTGCCGCAAATTGGTTTGTCCCCCAGTCAGTCCACCCAGTTAGTCCTTCATAGCTTAGCAACTGTCACTATGCCTGGTCTCCTAAGCACTTTACAATATGCTGCAGTAAATCTGTAAATCTGAAGAATCACCCAGTTCTCCCAATGATTAATACACTCACTGTTACTCATTTCCTAAAATGCTGAAAGATGAGATGTATAAAAATCTCAGTTAATGTGTGGAAGACTTTCCCAGACTAGAAAACCAGAACAACAACAACAGAAAACATTAACATTTTATTGGCATTAGCATCGCTATGGCGATAGCAGCCAGTTAACGCTGGAGTAACCAGAGAATACAGGATTTCCCGAATACCACTGGATATTTCGCACACTGTATATAACTATTTTAATATTCTCAAGATTACAGCTGTGTTTTACATTATATGAACGTTTCAGGATGACTGCAGTAACAGAAGTGCTGATTCAAAGAAATTATCTTTTTATTAACTTACTTTGAAATTAAAGAAAGGTTTTTGCCCTCTACTGTAAAGTTACCATTTTCAATATGCTTGTTTTTCTTTGCACAGTGGCGATATAAAAACTAATGTCCACTGATCAATGTTTATAGTAAATAAAATGACTGTGTGGTGACCCCTGCTTCCACCACCACCGTAGAGAAATCAGTCAGTTAGTTTCTCTACAGTTCAACATTTCACACCCACTCTGAATGGCTTTGTTTACATCCCAGTGAAATTTTAAGAATCTGTGTGAATCCTCTGAGAATTTACTGAAACGTGTATTACTGTGTGTTAAAGTCACCTTGATATGTGTGAATGCCGTTGGTGTAGATGGTCTCAGATGCTGGCTGGCCATTGGCTGCTGTTGGTACAGTACTGTAACCGTTGACTCCGACAGGTGTCAGGGCAGGTACAGGCGTCGCTGCAATCGCAGGTGGGGTGTTTGTGCCTGCAGACGAACAGCGTTGGTATAAGCATGAGGACGTCTATGTCTATGTCTTGTATCGTTGAGTAATTCAGGGCCAAATGACATCACAGCACAGCTGTACAGGTGGACATGGCCTTTACCTGAGGACGGTGTGATTGGTGTGATTGGAGTGATGGGCGTGGCTATGATGCCATTGCCATTGAGAGCTGCCATGTGCTGCATCTGCACAGCGGCGACTGTTGCTATGGGTGACAAGTAGGCAGATTGTGCGACCAGGGTCTGCTGCTGTACCAGCTGAGATATGGAGAAAGAGAGAGATGGAGAAACAAAGAGAAAGAGAGAGATAATGATGGAGAAATTGAGAGATGGATAGAAAAAGGAGAAAAAGGAAGAGATAGAATGAGAGAAAAGGAGAGAGATTGAGTAAAAGGGGAAGGCGAAATGATAGGAAACGAGAGAGAGTGAGAGAGAGAAAGATAGAGATAATGATGGAGAAATGGAGAGATGAATAGAGAGAAAATGAGAAAAAGGATAAGAGAGATATAGAGAGAAAATGGAAAGCAAAACGAGAAGAATCGAGAGAAAGAGAGAGAGAGATAGAAAGATGGTAAGAATGAGAAAATACAGAAATTAGAGAAATTAGAGACAGAGATGTAAAGAGGAAAAGAGTAAGAGAGAAAAAGAGGAAAAGAATGAGTGAAAAAGAGAAAGAGAAATAGAAAGAGAGTTAGAGGAAGATATAGAATATGGGAGAAAGAGAAAAAAGAGAGAGCAAGGAAGAGAGAGAAAAGGCCATGTGAGCATCGTAATTGAATTGTAAGGTGATGAATCTCTTCATTTGAGCACAGTGTGGCGGTGTGTTTGGTTTGGGGTGTAAATATGTGTTGGCTGTCTCTGCTGCGCCGGCTCTGATCTGGTGTTGGACAGAACTCATGCTGGCTGCTGTCTGACCTGTTTAATCTAACCCACCACTAACACAACAGAAACTCCCTGCAGCAGAGTCCAGAGAGGAATACGAGCTGTCTGTCTGTCAGCTTTCATTTCTAGACATTCTTGCCTGAACACCACATTAACACCAACGCTGCTTTTTAGCTCACAGTGTGTGTGTGAGCTGATGAATGGGGTAGTGCTAAAAGATGTGCTACACTCTGTAACTGTACACCTGCATAGTAGATCTGTAAGGACAGTGGATGACACTAATACAGAGCTAGTAATGCATTAATACTCACAGCCTGGGTGTAAGCGTTGTATGCCCCGAGGTTTAGGGGCATGGGGCTGAAGATGGCCAGCTGTGAGGCTACCTGCTGCATGCGACGCAGGCCTCGCTCCTTTTCTGTGTCTGCAAACTTCACCACTAGGCTGGAGGATGCTCCCTAAAAAGAGGGAGAGAGAGAATCAGAGTAATAAAGCAGAGCTAAAGACAAAAGAGGGAGGAAAAGACAGACTAGGGTGGTCCTGGATGTAACAAGGTATCTTGTTTTTCCTTAAATGTCTCGTCTCAGCTTACAAAAGGTTTTATAACGAGCACTTAAAATGTTGGTTCAGAAATAAATCCATACACAGTCATTAATGTCATTATTTGTATTTGTTTAGTAACACATTTCAAGTATTTAAGTCAATGAAATATTAATGATTTATTATTAATAATAATGCAAATATTAATACAAATAATAATAATAATGATGATAATAATAATAATAATAATAATACAGTCATAAAGTCTGTTAAGACATACAATCAATTAAGTGTTTCTAAATGTATGGTAGCTGCTGTGAGTCGTGTTTGACTGAGGTGTGTGAGACATAAACTTACAGGTAGCGTTCTGCTCCCATGAAGGCTGTTAATGGCTGCCTGAGCTTCAGCATGGCTTTGAAACTTCACAAACGCACAACCTGTCCAACACACACACACACACACACACACACACACACACACACAAACATATATGTTACATGCTGCATTGTATATGTTATTAATACAGTGTTGTTTTACTGTACTGTTAGACACACCTACCTTGTTAGTTCACCCTGTAGATCTAAAGTTAAAGACAACAGCTCATCACAGGACACTGTTGACTGAATAGTTTTGGTTGGTGGACTAATCTCACTCCAGCCGTCACTCTGCAGCACACACACCCACTAACATCCCACTACCACATCAGGGTCACAGCAGTGCTGAGAATAAGCCAACATAGTGTGTGTGTGTGTGTCTTACCTTTGCTGGTTCCGTCAGGTGCTCTCAATATTGTACACTCATCAATTCTGCCGAATGGCTCGAACATCTTCCTCACATCATCATCCTCCTGCTGCTTCCCCAACATCCCCACAAACAACTTCCTGTCCTCTGTAAAAGTGAGAGAGAGAAAGAGTTTGGGGGTGGGGCAAAAGAGAAAGAAACAGAGAATAGAAAAACACTTTGATGATGTCCTGTCTGTCCTCAGGTGTGCACTCTAAATCTATCATTTGGTGTATTATTGTTTCTGTATATTTGTTTAAGCATAGTTCCATGTTGTTGTCCACCAGCAGGGGGCAGTGTGAACTCACAGTTCACAAGAAACTCTAGAGCAGCAGGAGTGCGTGAGTGTGTTTATGTGTTCGAGAGAGAGAAAGAAAGAAAGAGAGAGAGAGAGAGAGAGAGAAAGAGAGAGAGAGAGAGAGAGTCTATTTCTGTCCCTGTCTACTTAGCTTTCTGCACATTGTTGACTGGCTGTGTGCAGGAGTTGTGTGTCTGCGTAAGTTTATGCCACATTATGGGGACCAAAACCTGGACATATACTCTCACTGTGGAGACATTTCATCCTTGTGGGCACCATGTAAATCATTCCATTTGAAGGTTATGCTTAGGTCTATGGTTTAGGTTAGGATTAAATTAGGGTAAGGGTTAGGTTTAGAGTTAAGGTTAGGGTTAGGTTTATGGTTAAATAAGTCTTAGGTTTATGGTAGGTTTAGGGTTAGGCTTATGGTAAAAGTTAGGTTTAGGGTTAAGGTTAGGGTTAGGTATAGGATTAAGATTAGGGTTAGGTTCAGAGTTAAGGTTAGGGTTAGGTTTATGGTTTAGGTTAGGGTTACGTTTGGGTAAGGGTTAGGTTTAGATTTAAGGTTAGGGTTAGGTTAATGGTTAAAATAAGGCTTAGGTTTATGGTAGGGTTAGGGTTAGGCTTATGGTAAAGGTTAGGTTAGGTTAATGGTTAAAATAAGGCTTAGGTTTATGGTAGGATTAGGGTTAGGCTTATGGTAAAGGTTAGGTTTAGTGTTAAGGTTAGGGTTAGGTACAGGATTAAGATTAGGGTTGGGTTCAGAGCAAAGGTTAGGGTTAGGTATAGGATTAAGATTAGGGTTAGGTTTAAAGTTAAGGTTAGGGTTAGGTTTATGGTAAAGGGTATGGTTAGGGTAAAGGTTACTGTTAGTTTTAGGATTAAGGTTAGTGTTAGGTTTAGGACTAAGGTTGGGGTTTGGGTTGGGCAAACTTGTGTGTTTCTGTGTGGGTGTGTGGCGGTGTGAGTGGGTGTGTGGCGGTGTGTGGGGGGGTGTGTTACCTCCTCTTCCCTCGCTGTCGGCAGGCTTCACCTGAATGGGCCGGTTCATCTAAAAACAGTCAACAAAACGTGATTAGCAGACTCCCAAACAGAGCAGCTGCGCATAAACACTGAAGCACAGCATCATCATCATCATCATCATCGTCACATCAGCACTCAAAGCTTCCACAGCTGCTCAATCTAAAGACAGACTGATGATTTGGGGTAAACTGCAACTACAAATTCAATTAATTTAACTTTGATCAGCTTTGTTGTCATGGTCAAAGTGTGTTGGCCCAGGTGTTTATAATTACAAGTAGTTTTTAACAAAACAGATGCAATCATTCACACGTTCATTTGTTTCCTGATTAGGGAAATGATCATTTAGCAGCAACACACAAATCTAAAAGCGAGAGTCAATACAGAGTGTTTGTACTCCCATTAAAGTTGGGAGGTTCGGACATTCAGAGACTGGAGTTATGATACTAGTTTAGAAGAGGGATTAAACAGAGGCACTGGGATCATACAGAAGAAAGATCTGTCAGATAAGTGGCTGATGATGGTCTGGAGGACTGCTGTAAGTGTCTTTACAACTTGCTGCTTGAAACTGCTTTAAACAATAACTTTCCT